>JAAALK010000289.1:9209320-9419370 GCA_019279435.1 Zizania palustris | reverse complement strand
AGAAAGAAGAAATTGTTGACAGGAATGGATGTTCGGTCTTGGGCTGCGAGAGCGTTTGGGGTCGAACGCGGTGGAGGCCAGGGGTATAAATAGAGGTGCCGGCGAGGGTCAGAGGGGGTCACATGCATGGAAATCCGAGGGGGGTATTTACTCACCGGCGAGGTCTCGCCATGCAGGTAAACACAATCTGGGGGCTTAAACGCGTGCCTTAACGCGTTTAAATGGCCGGCGAGCCTCTGGGAATTGAATACCGACGTCGGTTTAATGGGACGGGGAGCCAGCGAGCAGATCCGAGGCGAGGTCATCGGCCAGAAGAGTTAGGGGGGTGGCGCGAGGTGGACGACGATCCTGACAGGTGGGGTCCACTGGGCAGCGGGCGCGAGCATGACTGAGGGCGAGGCTGCCGGGTGGGGTCGGGCTCAGCGGAGAGAGGTGTGGTGCCGACAGGTGAGGCCAGGGTGTCGGGGGCGCGGGCGTGGAGAGAGGGGGGTCGCTGACGGGTGTGGTCCACTGGTCAGATGGCGCGCGCGGGGAGGAGTGGGCTGGGCTGGCCGGGAGGGAGAGAAAAATGGGAGGGAGCCCTTTACTGTTTAAATAAATTTCTGATTAAAAATAATCACAAAAATTGGTTTAAAATAATAGGGCTACTTCCAAGGTTGGTAAAATTTTTAAAAATTCTCAAAAATATATCTTGGCCTTAGGATCCCAGATAAAAAGTTTCAGCTCCTGGTTTGGCCATTTCATCCATGTTGTAGTTCAAAATGGTAAAGGAGGGTATTAAAGGTATTTCCAAAATAATAAATTTCAGGAAATTGGATTAAATAATATTTTTTTATTACTTTGAAAATTTGGGGTGCTACACCGGGGAAGCATGGTCGGTCCGACTG
This sequence comes from Zizania palustris, assembly GCA_019279435.1. Taxonomy (NCBI): domain Eukaryota; kingdom Viridiplantae; phylum Streptophyta; class Magnoliopsida; order Poales; family Poaceae; genus Zizania; species Zizania palustris. The sequence continues at coordinate 9,418,483 of JAAALK010000289.1, read as the reverse complement.
TTGAAGCTTCGCCGGTCCAACTGCCGGAGTCACACTTCGCACCGGCATTCGGGGCACCGCCCGAAGCCCCTTCGCAGCCCTTCGGTCTGATCGGGGTTGTACCTCCAGTCTGATCGGACTTGAGGCCAAAGGTGTCCCAAGGACTCTTCGGACCAACATCTGCTTTAACTCCGAATCGGCCTCCGAATTGGCCGATTGCAGGTATTTTGGTCATTTTGTTACTGTTTACATTGCTATCAATACTTTCGGCCAATTGGATTAAAATATTAATTATTTATCTGATTGTCTGGCGACTCCAAATCCCATGTCACTATCCAGGGTAGTCAGAACACGATGTCAGTATCGTTGCGATACTTTTCGACGTCGAACTGGCCCAAGTGCGGGGGCGCATTTTTGCGTCAACATAAGTCATGAAAGATCAGGTTCATAGCACATTGATATGTAGCACCAACATTCTTCAAGCCAAAAGTCATCACTACCCACTCAAATGAGACGACAAAACCAGGACATCTAAAGGCCGTTTTGTAAACAACCTCTTCTACCTTGAAAATTTCATTATACCTAGCTTTACCATCAAGGAAACTTAGTACCTAGTGTCATGAAGAATTGTTGATCAACATGTTGGCTATCGGCATGGGATATTTGTTATTTGGAGTGGCCTTGTTCAAGTCCATGAAATCAATAGACACACGAATCTTGCCACTCCCTTTGTTTTCCACAAGAACGATGTTAGCAACCCATTCAGCATACCTGCATAGCCTAATAAACCCCGCTTTCAACAATCGGTCTATCACTTCTTTAACTCGGTCATACACAGTCGAATTAAAAGCAACGAGGGGGTTGTTTATAAGCCCTAAAATCGAGTTTAATAGGCAGCTGATGCTCTACGACATCACGACTAAGTCCAGGAATTTCACTATACTCCCATGCGAAGCAATCAATATACGACCGAAGCAACTTTGTTACTTCAGCCTTATCACTCGCTTGTATGTTCTGATTTATAAAAGTTGGCCTTGGAACACTATAATCTCCTATCTCTACATGTTCTAACGGATGAGCCGACGCAAAACCTTGACCTAATTTCTCTACTTCACTAAAATCTTTAATGGCTTCGGTAATACTGTCTTTATAATATCGATATTGCTCAACATGAGACTTTACCCAATCAAGATTGCTTTTACTTGACATGACAACTAGTTTAGGGACAACCGATCTATACCAGCCAACATTATAGAAATAGGAACAAAGTTATTGTGGGATCAGAATAGGCGACTAGAGAGGGGTGAATAGGCGCCTCGACAAATTCTCATGAATTGATGGCATGTTTAGATCACCCAACGCACCTGTAAAAAATTGCAGAAGCAAAATTGATGATCATAGTATGAATTCAGATGAAGAACAATACATTTTGAATTTTTCCTCTTGATGGGAGTCTGAAACTCCGAAATTCTTTAGTTGGAGTTTGAGATGCTGACTCTCGGGCTTCAGTCGGTATTCGAAATGCCGATATTTATCAGTTGTTGGGGGAAAATACTCCATCTTCAGGGTCATTGTTGTAGAAAGACCAAGGTGGGTTATTTAATCAAAGGTTATCAGCATCTAACTCCGGAAGTACTCTGAAATCAACTTCGAAGGATGGAGGTGAACTTTAGTTCGGAGTATATCTTCGAACATTGACTCTTCCGAGAGTTTCTTTGCCAGCTAGGATGGAAGACTTATCTTCTTTCTCATTAGATAAGTCTTTTACCGTTTTAGCCCTATTAAGTGTACCGAATAGTTTCCACTATGACGGTTGTAACAGAGGGGTAAAAGAGTCTTTTCCTTAATGTTTGGGCCTATAAATACGCCCGTTTTACCGTGTAATAGAAATCGGATACTAAGTTATTCAATACACATCTTTGAACTACTTCGAGTTATTATCCAATTCCGAGGCTTGAAATAGTTCATTTCGCAAACACTTCGTTTGTTATTTTCTAATCTCTGAAACCTGTTAGCGTAATCTTTTACGCCAACAGTTGGCGCCGTCCGTGGGGAACCTAGTCCAAAAAACTTCGTTCTCTAACAAGTTCTCGTACCATGCCTCCCAAGCAGAGTTCAGGTGGTAGTCCAACCCGAAGGTCCCCTCGGACCTCCGGAGTTATATCCTCGAGCACAGTTGAGGTCGGAGGACCTTTGACTTTTCCTCCACCTCAGACCCCGGAAGGGATTCCCCTTCCTCAAGCAGGCGGAGTTCCTCCCCCAAATCCAACCATACTTCGGCAAACCGGAGTCCCTCTTCCACCACACACTACTAGAAAACTCCCCCTGTAGCTATGCCAGAATTAGGGTGTAGACATGCTTTATTTCATCTCTATGTCAATATAGACACGCGTTCATAAAGTGTGTTAGAAGCGTCTTCGTACGCACCGCGTCAGACCTTGTAGAGATGAATTATTTATGCGTTGCTATGAAAGAAAGAGATGATGTGGCACGTGACGTGGCTAGGGATGAAAATGAATCGGATAGTTTCCGTCCGAATCCGAAAAAATCTTATCCGGATATCCGAAATCAACATGGTTATCTATAGAAAATAACCATAAAATAAATCATTACTTAATATGTGTATCAAACATCAAACATAATTTTATTTCTTGACATAATACTAATGCAAAATGCATTAGATTTGTGCTGCTAAGGTGTGCCCCTCGCCCTAGTTTTATAGGCAGCCCACCACTCACACTTCTTCAAACTAGCGAGGTGGGACTAAAGAGTGAGGCGCGATTACAAACAATTGTTTGATATGCTTTAAAATGTGTCAAGAGGATAATGACACTTCAAAGCGTGTTTATGTCCGTGTCATTTTCTACTGATGGTTATTTGATACGATTTACGACTAATCTACATGCTATTCACGGAATGACAGCATGTTAAACTTTGTATCAATTCAATACGATTTTCTAATCAAGTTAGAAAGCATCTATACCTAGCTATAAACAAATGTTTGATACACTTTACAACGTCTCTATGTGATAATGACGCTTTAAATCGTGTCTAACGTCGTGTCAAAAAATGTCTTCATATGATTCGTAATAGTATAAGCGTGTCTATTATTGTAACAATCTGACATGCTTTCAAAATCGTGTCAACAAGCATCTTTATATATGGATGTAGAGATGCTTTTACATGGCGTTACTACTATGGCGTAGCTACAAGGGAGGTTTTCTAGTAGTGACAGATTCCACTTCGGACTGATGCGTACAATTCTCAAGACCCGGAAGGTCCTCCCGGAGGAGATGAAGATGGTCTTGGTGACATGGCAGTCCAAATGGCCGGTCTCCAAGCTGAAGTGGCGAGGTCGTGACAAGAAGCCACAGATAGGCTTCGTTCTCAGGCCACCCCGGTTATTCCCGGAGTGCCCCAAGACGACGAACTTCCTTATCCCGAAGCCCAGGAGAACGCTTCCTTCAACACCGAATCTCCGCTGCATCCTGAGTTACAGAATGTGCGCTTCGACCCTAAGTTCAAAACTTCGAAGCTTTGCAAATACTCTAGAGATGAAGACCCTGGGGAGTTCTCTCGTTCTTATGCATTGGCAATTGAGGCCAGCAGGGGAGTATGAGATACTATGGCTAATTTTTTCCTCTATCTCTTAAAGGAGTGGCACTGCGGTGGTTCTGGTCCTTGAAGCCAGGGTCAATCAAAACCTGGGAACAATTAAGGAAGAAGTTCATAAACAATTTTCAGGGTACCTTCGTACCCCCAATGTCAACAGGAAGTCTTTTCCAAGTGAAGCAGCTCCCCGGAGAGACTTTAAGGCAGTATTTCAAGCGCTTCGCTCATACAAAGTCACAAATTCAAGGGTTAACTACATCCTCTGTAGTTGATGTAGCTCGAGAGGGAGTTACCCATGCGGGCCTCCTTGATAAACTTCACCGGAAGAATATATCTTATGTTGCCCAGTTGATGTCTTATTTCGAAGAGTATGCAAGGTCAGAAGAGGGGTGGCTTCGGAGAACTGCCGCAACTCCGTCAATCATGCAAGAAGTCAAGCTGGAAGTGAAGACTTCAACATAGCCACCAGGGCCTAGCATTAAAGCTCAGCATGACAGGCGTCGGGGGCAAAAGCATCCTCGTTCAGAAGTCTTGAACATTGCACCTCCACAGAAATTTGCCTCAAGGACTTCGCAACATTCAGGAAGCAAGACCAGCGGCTGGAGGCTGTCAGGTAAGCCAGCTGGCAAAGCCCATGCCTTCTTCTGCTGTCTCCATGGTGAGAATCGAAGTCACGCAACTGATGCGTGTAAGTCTATACTCGCTTTAAGAGGCAAGTACCTTGAAAGAACTTCGGGTCAAGGCACTACCGACCGAGTTCCGACCGAGGTACGTCCGGAGCCTGTCCAGGCTGTGGCGCGTATAGATAACTTCAACCCTGCAAGACGGCCCCCGGTGGTCAATGTTATGCCACCTCTGAAGCAGGAAGATGGTCAAGATCGAGGGAAACGAGTAGTCCTCCCCATCTCCGGAGGAGGGACCCCCAGAAGTATGTTGAAGAGGCACAGAAGAGAGTATGTCCCAGAAGTGGGCTATATTGGAACTTCTTCGTCTGCAGCTGCTATGCCTAAATGCTCCCATGTGCCGATATCTTTCTCTGGAGATGATGCAGCCGGCATAAAGTTTCCACCTGCAGACCCACTTGTCATCACTGCCGACATAGCAGGGACTGAGGTCCGGAGAGTACTAATCGACGGATTGAGTTCAGCAAATATTATCTTCGTCCAAGCTTTTGATCAACTCTCCATCTCCAGGAAGCATCTTCTCCCAGCAGCTCGTCCTTTGCAAGGCTTTGCAGGACCCCCTCTTGATGCCCTCAGCCAAATAGGCCTGGAGGATACTTTCGGAGAGGGGCTACTAGCCAAGACGGAGGAAGTGATTTTTGATATTGTGGATGCCCCATATGCATACAGTGTTATCTTTGGAATGGACATGTTGAATCAATTCGGAGCTGTGGCGCATCATAATTACATGTGTATGAAGATGCCCACACAAGAGCGAGTGCTCACTATTTTTGGAGATCAGGCCACTACGCGAAGAGCGGAATATGGTCACGGCCCTCCTCTTGACCCCAGACAGGTGAACAGCGTGCCAGGCAACCCAGAGGATTTTTCTGCTTCAGGTGAATCTTCGAAGAAGTCCTTCCCAAGGCCAAGCCCTGAAGGGGAGATTAGAACGAAGGTTATTGTTAAAGACGACAAAGAATATTCATTTCAGTTTGGCAAGGACTTGCCTCCAGAAGTTGCTACTTCGTTAGAGAAAGTAGTTGAAGAGAATTTAGATATCTTTGCTTGGTCCAATGAGGACATTACTAGAGTCAGTCGGGATATTATCGAGCATAGTTTACTTGTGAACCCGAAGATTCGGCCTGTCCGACAAGGACTCCGGAAGCTATCTACGGAGAGGGCTATCCTTGCTAAAGATGAAGTGGAAAAGTTGCTGAAGGCTGGGATTATCAGAGAAGTAGCTCATACGGAGTGGCTAGCCAACCCAGTCTTCGTTAAGAAGAAATCTTCTGGGAAATGGCGCATGTGTATTGACTTTACATCTTTGAATAAATCATGCCCCCGTGACCCCTATCCCATGCCCTGAATTGATCAATTGGTTGACTCCACTGCTGGTTCGGAGTTATTAAGCTTCCTTGACGCGTATTCCGTATATCATCAAATCTGGCTAAAGCCCGAAGATGAAATCAAAACAAGCTTTGTAACCCCATCGGGAGTCTTCTGCTATGTAAGAATGCCCTTTGGTTTAAGGAATGCCGGGGAAACTTTTTTGAGGTTAATTGCTAAGGCTCTAGGTCATCAAGTAGGCCACAATGTAGAAGCTTATATGGATGACATTGTAATAAAGAGTGCTTTAAAGCACCATCATAGCCTAGACTTAGCAGAAACATTCAATAGCCTTCGGGCATGTGGGATCCGTCTTAACCCCGAAAAATGTATCTTCAGGGCGCAGGCTGGAAAATTGTTAGGGTATCTAGTTTCAAGCAGAGGGATCGAAGCTAGCCTCACTCAAATAACTGCGTTGCAAAGAATGGCTCCTCCGGAGAATTTAAAGCAAGTACAAAAGTTGACTGGTCGTCTTGCAGCACTTAGTAGATTTTTGGCAAGGTCTGCGGAGAGAAGTTTGCCCATTTTCAAAGCATTGAAGGGGTCCGAAGATTTTGCATGGACACCGGAGTGTCAAAAAAGCTTCGACGATATTAAGAATTATCTCAGTAACGTCGCTACACTCACGGTGCCTGTTGCGAATGAAACCCTACTCCTTTACCTTGCGGCTACTGGCTCTGCTGTCAGCGCAGTCCTTGTTAGACAGGTTGATTTCAATGGGAAGTTGGTACAGAATCCAGTCTATTTTGTATCTGAAGCATTGTCGGGAGCAAAAACAAGATATTCCGAGCTTGAGAAGTTCACCTATGCTCTGATAATGGCTTCGAGAAAGTTAAGGCATTATTTTTTGGCACACAATGTGATTGTACCAACTTCATATCCTTTGGGAGATATGCTTCAAAGTAAGGATTCCACAGGAAGAATTGGGAAGTGGGCTGTTGAATTAGCACCCTTCGACATCTCCTTCGTGGCAAGGACAGCAATTAAGTCACAAGTGTTGGCAGATTTTGTGGCAAAATGGACTCCCCCTGCAGCATGGGCTCCGGAGAAGCCAAGCGAAGGAATTTGGACCATATACTTTGATGGAGCTTTCCAAGCATCCGGAGCAGGTGTCAGAGCAGTAATAATTTCGCCTCTAGGGCAAAAGGCAATGTACTCCGCAAGACTCAACTTTAAGTCTACCAATAATACAGCGGAGTATGAAGGAATTTTGTTAGGGCTTCGAAAGGCACATGTTTTAGGGGCTACAAGAGTTGTTATTAAGACAGTATCTCAAAGTGTAGCAGGGCACGTATATAAGAGTTTTCAAGTTCGACATCCACAACTTGCAAAGTATTTGGAAGAGATCCGTAAGATTGAAGCAGCATTTAAAGGGATTTCCATTTGAAGTATACCCAGAGCTGAAAATGCGCAAGCTGATATCTTGGCGAAAGTTGCAGCCGGAGCTATGGACATTGCAGAAGAAGCTTTTTACGAAGAACTCAGTACACCTTCGGTACCACAGATCCCTTCTGCGGAAGTCCTTTGCATTCCAACTACAGATTGGCGAAGTTCAATTATGGAATTGTTGAAAGGAGAAGCAAATTTACCGGAAGGGCCACAACTTTCGAGGTTGAAGCTCAGAATTCGAAATTGTCATATAATCAATGGTATTTTGTACAAGGCCAGAGTATGTTCCCCTCTTCTCCGATGTATATCTCAAGCCGAAGGTCAAGAGATTCTTCGAGAAATTCATGAAGGACTTAGCGGTAGACATCTGGCCCCTCGAGCTTTGGCAGGAAAAACACTTCGCCAGGGGCTTTATTGGCCTACAATAGTAGCTGATGCGGAGAGCTTAGTCTGTGCTTGCCAAGGTTGTCAATGTATGGGAAGAAGAAGTCATCGCCCGCCAACAACTCTTCAAGTCATTGCCCCAGTATGGCCCATGGCCGGATGGGGCATGGACCTTATTGGCCCCTTCCCAGTAGCAAAAGAAAATTTGAAATTCGCAGTGGTAGCAATTGAGTATTTTTCCAAGTGGGTCGAAGCAGAGCCCCTAACAGCTATCACTTTGAATAATGTACAAAATTGTTTTCTGGAAAAATATCATATGCCGGTTCGGAGTGCCTCGGCAACTCACAATTGACAATTGGACACAATTTGATGCAGAGCCCTTCAGGAAGTTTTGTGAAGATCTTGGCATACAATTATGCTTCGCTGCAGTGCGACATACCCAATCTAACGGAGCTGTTGAAAGAGCCAATGGTAATATCTTGTCAGGGCTGAATCGAAGAATAGTGGGATTGGCAAAAGGATTGTGGACTGAGGAGCTCCCGAAGATTCTATGATCCATCCGGACCACTCAAACGAGGTCCACGGGTTTCACTCCTTTCAGACTATTATTCGGAGACGAAGCTATGACGCCAACGAAGCTTAAAGGAGGATCCCTTCAAAGCACCGAACCGGAAATAGAAGCAGAAAGGCAAACTTCGCTTGATTTAACAGAAGAAACAAGACTTCGAGCTGTCGCCAATTTATCAAAGTATCATCAGCAGACAAAGACTTGGTATGACCCAAAGGTCAAGCTTAACGAACTTAAGCCAGGTCATCTTGTTGTGCGAAATGTTATAGCACCAGGGAAACTAGGGAATAAATGGGAAGGTCCATATATAATTTTCCGTTCATGACGCTCTGGTTCTTTTAAGTTAGCTAATTTATAAGGTGAAGAGTTAACACATACATGGCATGCGAAGCACTTAAAGCGATATTTCGCATAGGGGCTCCTTGTAATCATTTGTAAACACCTTCTAAATTAATAAAGCTCATGGTTCAGATAATGCCTACCTTTCAAACACTTCATACTTCTAGTGGACGCACTGGAAGAACGAAGCTGGCTGGGAGGGAAGTGTCATTAATTTGAACCAATTTTTCGTACTTTGAACCACTTGTTCGAAGCTTTCGACGAGGTGGGAAAGTCACTGAAAAACGGATTCCAAGCCACCGGCTTGAAAGCATCCGTAAAAAGAGTCGAAGGAGACCAAATAACGTGGATTCCAAGCTCCAGCTTGAAAGTATCCGTAAAAAGAGTCCAAGGAGACCACTGCGAATTCCAAACCACCGGTTTAATAGCATTCGCAAAAAGAGCTGAAGGAGGCCAAAACAAAACAGAGTTTGAGCTGATAAGCTTCGAATATCTGTGAAAAGAGTCCAAAGTGACCAATCGTTTGGGGCATTAAAGTGTCCGTAAAGTTTGTCTGAAGTGACTTCTTTCAAACAAAAGGTACTAAGTTACCAGTTTTACGACTCCATGTAGTCAGACATTTTATAAGATTTTAGTCAATCTTTAAATTGCATAGGGGCTCCGAGCCTCCAAAATTGTACTCCTAAGTTTTTCTTCGCGCCTAACCATCTTCGAGTATAGTGCGAAGTTGCTTACGCCCGAAGGGGGGTTGGGAAGTAGGGAGACAATTTTAAAAAAATCAATTTTTATTCGAACAGATTACAATTACATCGTGAAAAATTTGTGTCTATGCCAAGAAGGAATCGAAGACCCCTTCGATCTCTAGAGCTACCACTAAGGTTGGAACGACTAGTTCCAGAGCCGGGAGTTCTAATAACCTTGCGTTTAACTCTTCTATCTCCCTTAGAAGCTCTAAAATCTTTTTGTTCTTGTTGATGTTCAGCCCAAGTTCGAAGTCGTTCGGGGCTTCTTTCCTAGCTCCGAAGTTCTTCGGGCTTTTTTCCTTGTTCTTCAGTAGTACCTTCGTCCTCGTACCACACAATGTCTTCAGAGGACGAAGTTTCCAAGTTAACTTCTTTTTCTTCCTCTTTAATATAAGATAATATATCTTTACATATTTCGGGCACAATTGCACTGGAGCTCTCTCGAGGAATCAAAAATCGAGGTCGTTTATGAAGTTTTAAAAGATCGAAGGTAGCCCATAGAAGGCAAAGTTCTTCGGTAACGTTTAATACTTCGACATCATCCATACGAGGTTGAGAAGCCTAAAAACATGATAAGTAAAGTTTCATTCATAATGTATGAAAGCATGATTTTTACATAGTCGGGATCCTAAAATGAAGCTAAACCTGCGGGTTCGGCGGAGGCTAGCTACTCGAGGCTTGAGACCGAGCATGCTTTTGGCGATGCCCTTCATCGATCCAAGCCTTGATCGCAGTGCGACCTTCGGCTCTCCATGAAGCTTGGAAGGCTTGCCAAGCTGCGGCCACATCTTCAGAAGGATTAAGAAGTTGGTTCTCATCGAAGGTAATGGGAGCCGCCCCTTGAGGAGCCATGCTGAATAGCGTGGGCCTCATGGCTCCAGATGTGATGAGTCATTGTCAACGGTAGTCAAAGAGGACTGAGAAGAATGAAGATCTGCTGTTTCATGGGCCACGTGTGACTCAGGTACACGGGCAGTGAGCGACGGTCGAGCTGAGAGAGCTGCGAAGTCGGGCTGGTCCAATCCGGGTACATGGGCCAGGAGCAGCAGAAGACCCACTAGGCTGTTGACCAGGATTGACTCTGGTACACGGGAGGTGAGTGATTGCCGGGCTGAGAGAGCTGCGGAATCGGGCCGGCCCAATCTGGGTACCTGGTGCAAAGTTGGTGGAGGCTTTGTCAGTTTTGGCGCAAAACTGATAACCGTTGATTCTGTATCGGACTGTCTAGAAGAGAAGCTGTAGTCGCTACGAAAGCTTAGCTTCTGGATAAGTCATCTGTATCTCTAGGCCCATAGTCAGTCAGTCGTGCCTGTAAAAATTCCTAAGGGCAGTAGAGTCATTTCCTTTATTTTTGCGTCTGTAAAAACCCTAAGGGGCTGGTGGAATATTCTAGGCCATTGGGCAGCCTATAAATAGGGCCCCAATCCCTAGGGTTAGGTCACCCCTTCTAGAATTCACTTTTCAATCCATTGGGTCATTTTGCTCCCTGTCTTTCTCTCTCCCTGTGTGCGGCGCCAGGCAACAAGCCTTGATCTTTCTGAGATTCATTTGTTTCTTTGCTGTCTGAAAGAATTTATTTCAGCTGTTTTGTGCGAAGCATTTATGTGCGCAGCACTTCATTTAATGTCTTTGCTATTGTGTGCATGCGGTTAATTTATTCTCTGAGAAGAAGCTTCTCTGTTGCTGTGACTTGTTCTTCACAAGGAGTACTAGTTCTTGCTGTTTGCAAGTAGTACTACTACACTGTAGCAACAGTACAATAGTACTAGTTTTGCTTTTTCTGCGTAGCCTTTTTGATCGTGTAGACAGGGCCAAGTGCCTTTTCTGGCTGTTTTCTATCGAAGCCCCTTCTCTATTCAAAGCGCCTCAGCTCCGTGAGGCAGACTTCGATCTGACATCCTCGAGGGCTTTGCTTGAACTTCGACTTCGCTCTTGTCTTGTGAATCTAGCTTCGAAGTATGTGTTGCACTTAGTCTATTGGCTTGTCATGCTTCGACTATCTTTGCAAAGGTGAACTCCTACTTGTGCTATTCGAAGTTAATACTTCGACAGGCTTCAGAGTTAGTTTCTAAGCATGTCTCTCTGATAGACTTCTTTCGGAGTGTGCTGTTGTCTTTTCGAGGGTTGCAGTTCGAAGGTTCGAAGCTTGTTGTTCGAAGTGTGTTTGTAGCCTTCGACTTTCTGTACTGCATCACCTGCAAGCTCCGTTTCGAAGCTGGTCTGTGGTTCAAAGGTGTTGGGGGAATAGTTTTCCCTTGAACATGGGCCAAATGACGTCAGCCTCCGACAGCCTTTGGCCCGGAGCCTAACACTGTCGAAGCATGTGTCTTCCCAAAGAAGCTATTTCCAAGCCTCAAGGTTCACCTCGGAGCCCTCAAGATTCCTTAGAGATTGCCAGAAGCTAAGTCTCAGGCTAGCTTCAAAGCTAGCCTCCAGGCCTTGTTTGGAGTTAGCCTTCAAGCTCCCCTCGGAGCTCCTCAGAGCAAGTCTACGGACCCTCTCCAGCTAATTCAAAGCCAAGGCTCCGGAGCCCCAGTCCGGGGCCCCAGTTTGGAGGCCTGGTTCGGAGGCCCCAGTTCGGAGGCCCAGTTTGGAGGCCCAGTTCGGAGGCCCAGTTCGGAGGCCCCAGTTCAGAGCCCCAGTTCGGAGGCCCCAGTTCCGAGGCCCAGTTCGGAGGCCCCAGTTCCGAGGCCCCAGTTCGGAGGCCCCAGTTCAGAGCCCCAGTTCGGAGCTCCAGCCCTACTCCGAACCCAGAAGATATTTACGCCCCGCTACAGTGTAGAAGTCATACCAGGGGCCCCTCTGCCCATAGTCTGTCGTTTAGCTGGTCAAGAAGTGACGTTGCTTGACACGTCTATAAAGCTGTAAAGCACTTTTGTACCGTAGCTAGCTCCTTTTCCCCTCTTTGCCCCTATGAGCCTAGGGCTCATAGAGGGCATCTCGGTCTTTTCCTTTGGCCTACGTGCCAATAAAAGCAGGGCCAAGCCCTTGTAACACACACACGCTCCAGGGGGTCATGAGACCCTGGGGTTATTTTCTCCACATCAAGGCATACCTTTCAAAATCCACCACAAACTAGACGTAGGTCTATTATCCCCTAGGGGAGGCCCGAACCAGTATAAACCCTTTCTCCCTCTAAGAGAACCCATCGAGGTTCATTCTACACATCATATACACACATACAAAACCTGTGCTGTAGCTAACACAATTGCTACAACAGTTAGCGCCGTCCGTGGGGATCCTAGTCCTAAAATCCAAGTTCTCTGCCACTGCCTGCAACTCGAAGTGCGCTTGAGGGGGGAGCTTCTAAGCCTTCTTGCTTCGCGCACCCTTCGGCAAGGGGCTTCGGGTGCAGTTCGAAGGCCATCTCCGCCTTCTCCCATCCTTTGCATCTCGGGGCTCGCCCTTCAGCAAGGAGCTCCGCTTGGTGTGTCTAAGGCCGTCGAACCCCAAGGGGCTACGAGGCAAGCTTTCAGCCACTCAACGAGGTATGTACGCTATCCGAAGTACCACTTCGATGTGCATTTTTACAGTTACCTTGATATAAAATTCGAAGCCCTGCTTCGCCTTAAAGCCGAAGCCCTGCTTCGCCTTTAAATGCAAACTTTTGCTCCATCTTATTGAAAAAACCGAAGCCATGCTTCGCCTTACTAAAAAACCGAAGCCATGCTTCGCCTTATTGAAAAATCGAAGCTATGCTTCGCCTTATCAAAAACCCGAAGCCTTGCTTCACCTTATTTAAAAATTCAAAGCCTTGCTTCGCTTTACAAAATCCGGAGCACTCCTCCGAAGGCTACACAGCGCCCCAGGGCCCGTAGCAGTAACAGGGAGTCCAGGCTATGGCCCGATGCGTCCAGGGATTCTAGGTTCCGTACCCGAAGCATCCCAGGGATTCCGGGTTTTGTACCCGAAGCATCCCAGGGATTCCGGGATCCGTACCCGAAGCATCCCAGGGATTCCAGGTTCCGTACCCGAAGCATCCCAGTGTCGAAGGTGGCCCAAGGTCGTAGGTGACCCAGAGTCGAAGGTGGCTCAGAGCCGAAGGTGGCTCACATTATCACAGGTTCGGTGAATCCACACCAAATATCCATTTTCATTACACAATCAAGCTCAGAAGCCTTGCTTTGTTATCCAAACACGCTCCGAAGCATTGCTTCGCGTGTCAAAATCTAATATACGCCTAAGCATTCCGAAGTCATGCTTCGCCTAAAATCTAAGTGCGTTTCGGAGCCTTGCTCACGCACAGCATCCAAATCCTAGCATGCCGAAGCATGCTTCACTTAATTTGGCTACGCTGAAGCCTTGCTTCGCTCCAAATGAGTGAATTCGAAGCCCAAAAGAGGCCTTCGCTCAATACATTTCAAGCATCCGAAGCCGCCAAAAAGGCGCACCCCTTCACATTTTTTATTTTGCCCGCACCAGCAACGGCTAAGTCCCTAGCTGCCACGAGCAAAGGGGGAAGCATGTATGCGAGGTGTGCGAATGTAATACGCAGTACGAGCGTGACAAGCTAAAACGTTCGAAGTCATCAGACAGTACAAAGCATGTAGACGAAGTATGCAAATACAATAAACATTCATTAAATGATAATTGAGATGTTACAAATGTACTTCGACTACAAAACTACGTGTAGTCTGTATCTAAGCCTACGAAGAACCGGGTGTGAGGTCCCAACCCTCGCTTGCCTTTCTTTCGGCCAGGGCCCCTCGGCTGGACGAAGTCTCGTCGGAGCCTGCCCTCCCACGTCCGGATCGTCCAGGCTCCGAAGCCTGCAGACCTTCGTCTTCTACCTTGCAGGTCGCTCCAAGTTAGCGAGGCAGGCGGTGCCGTGTCAAAGGCAGAGAAGTATAAAGCTTTGTCGCTTGCTAAGACCATTCGTGAAGGCAAAAATGAACTCTAAAGGGACTCCGTCTTCACAATGGCTAGCAGATCCTGAGCTACTTCAGGGATGGCTTCACCGTTAGGTCCCCTCGGAAGCTTAAACCGAGGGGGGCCTTCGGACCTAGCTACTTCGAGGACTGCCCACAACTGTTGAAGTTCTTCAGAGTCCTCGAGCACTTCGAAGTCAACATTCGGAGGCTGAGCCTGGGAAGGTGGAGGGGTCGATGTCAAAGGCCGATCGGATGTAGCAGGTGCTTTGGCTCGGCGAAGGTGGAGAGCCTTCTGAAGGTCGAGGACTGCTTCGCAGCCTCGTTCCTTCCAAGGCTCCTGCAGCCACCGCCAGGCTCCACCGACGTCTGTCGAAGGCGTCACCAAGTGCTGGCCCCCGAAGGCCACCAGGGTCGCGGAGGTTGCTTCCTCGAGGTGGTTGCACCCCGCGTCATGAAGCATTTGCAATACTCCTTGGCCCGCGACTCGGCCAGCCATCAAGGCGAATCCCTTCAGCGACTGCTCCGCCGTCGAAGCTACTACCTTCAAGAATTCGGTGCGATCCCCAATTGGATCCTGGTCACCAAAGTCCAGAGCCCGGCAGTCGGTCCTTATCTGCTCGAGGACTTCGGTCAGACTCTGAGTGGCTTCATCAAGGTTGTCCACGACAAAGTCTTCAAGCTTCTGAGCCCGTTGGCGGAGTGAAGAGTTCTCCTTCGCCTGTCGGGCCTCGGCATCCTTCGCTGCCTTGAGCTCCACGCAGAGCCGATCCAACTCCGATGCCAAGGTTTCCTTAGCCTTATCGGCCTCAGCCTTCGCCGCCTCTGCATCAGCCTTCGCCGGCTCTGCTTCGGTCCTCGCCGTCTCGGCCTCACCCCTCACCACATCAGCTGAAGCTTTGGCCCGCCTTCGCTTCTCGGCTTCCGCCAAGGCTTCACATCGGAGGGCCTCCTTCTCCTCTGCCAGGCGCATCATCCACCTGTCCACAGAGGTCGAAGCTGCTGCATTCAGTGCGAAGGCCTGGAAGAATTCAAGGGATCATAAGTGTTGATCGAAGACTAGCGTATAATTCGAAGGCTATGTAGGACCTCGCTCACCTGCACAAGGGCTTCGTTCGCATTGATGAAGAGCTCCGTGGGGTTTGAATGGCTGAGTTGAGCCACCAAGTCCCATGCCTCCGCAGCTGCACAAGCCTCGTGGAAGCTATTGATCGCCACCTCCATCACGACACCCTTCGGCCGAAAAGGATGGACAATCTCCTCCGTCGCGACCGCCTGCGCGGGCTTCGGCGTGGCCGGGCTCAGCTCCACCACCTCGACCTCCTCGTCACTTTGAGGGTCCCCTTCGCTGCGGTCGCTGCCTCCGTCTTCTTCCGACGAGGAGCTGTCAGACTCCGAGCTACTGCTGCTGCTGCCGGAGGCCTCTGCTGGCTTTGCCGGGGTGGACCTCGCTCCGGCATTGTCTACCGGCTTCGCCACGGTGGGCCTCGCACCAGCATCCCCTTCTGCAAAAAGGACCAAGTCAAGATCCACACATTGAAGAAAAGCATGTTAGGAGGATTTACCTTCGTCAGAGATTTCGTCGAAGGAAAGGGGGTCGATGTGCGCCCCCCAGTCCCTTTGCCGCGAGGCTGGCGCGTCGGTCGTCGCCGTCGAGGCCTCCGCGGCCCTCTTGGTGGCTGGAGTGAGCGCGTCGGCCTCCGCCGCCGAAGCCATTGTTGGAGCCTTCGCTGCCTTCTTGATAGCCGGAGCACTTGTGTGCTCCGCTGCTGCCTCCTCCGGAGTAGAGACCTTGGTCGCAGGGACCTCCGGCTATTCCTTCAAACTCTCTGCCTCGTCGTCCTCCCCTCTCTTCCTCTTGGCACCAGCCGCCGAAGTTGCGAGGTGGGAGAAGTCCGATAGGGCAGGGAACACCTCGTAGCCAAGTGTGATCCATACCCTGTTCCAATGCTCCCAAGACCCCACCGAAGCAAGGCGCTGGGCCTGCTCCTCTGGTGTCGGAGTCCCCACAACGCGCTCCGCCGCCGCGATGGCTTCCTCCGGAGTCCTCACTTCGAGATGGGCTTCCTAAAACTTCAAGTCAGAACAAAGTTTGCGAAATATGAAAGTGGAGAGATTTCGAAGCCTTACCAAAGCTTTCGAAGGCCAACTCTCTTAGTCCCCCTTGGCCCGAAGCTTGGAAGAGCCCCTCCGGCCAAGAGCGCGCGAGGGGGCTTAGCCGGAGGGTGACGAACTCCTCCGCAAGGTCCCTCATGCTCATCTTCGCCGCCACCCTCCGAAGAAGCGAGATCCTCGAGCGAAGGGTGCCTGGGCTGGTCTTCACCACCCCTTCGCGTCGATATAAGATTTGGGCATTGGTACTCCGAAGGGGAGAGTTCGCGCCGACAGAGGCGTAGAACCACTCCTGGTCCCACTTCGAGTACCATTTGTTGTTAACAGCCCTCGTCGGGAAGGCATCTTGGAACTCCCTCTGAAGCTGGAAGTTAGCGCTGCCGAAGGCCAATGCCCTCTTAACACGGTCTGAGCCCTCCCTTGGCTTCGGCTGGCAGTTGGCGTCGTGGAGGGCGACGAAGACGTCGGCGCGGCCCTCGCATCCTTCGGCCCTCATGGCCCACTCAAAAACAGCGAGCCTCGCCACGGCATTGGGCGAGAGCTGAGGAAGTTCGAGGTTGTAAGCCCTCAAGACTTTTCTCAGCATCCCCACTGCCGGCAGCCCAAGGCCGGCTTCGAAAAAAGCTTCAAACACGACCACCTCATCGGCCCGAGGCCTCGGCTCGGCCTCCGACTTCTCCGAGACCCTGAGTTGAATCTTCGTTGTGATCCTCCCTTCGCAGGCCCTCCGGACTGACTCCTCCGTGGATATCGAGGCCCTCATCTCTAGCGTCTGCTTGCAGTTGGGCGGAGCTCGAACCCGGGCCCAAGGCCAAGGACTTCGAAGCTGCCTTCTTCGGCATTTTGGTGGGATTTCGGCGCGAGGGGCTAAGCTAACGAAGGGTGCTCCGCGCGAAGCCAAGGAAGAAAAGAGAGCGAAGGTTGTAAGGCAACGAGAAGAAAGCAAATGAGAGCGTACCGAAGCCGCACGCGGTAAACCCCTATTTATAGGCGGTAAGAATTTCGACGGTCGTGGGCCGAACCCACTGTTTGGTGGGCCTCCAACAAAGGCGAAGCGGCCCAGCGCAGGGTAACGGTAAATTTCCTAACCGTTGCGGAGTCGTTTGGTCTCCCCGAGGTCACTCTGACAGCTGGCGCAGGTAGTTATTACCTGCGGATTTCGAAGTCACCTTCGGTCCAAGCTCCGAAGGCATGTTTTCTCTGAAGTTGTTATTTTCAGGTCATTTGTCCCAAGGGCGCGCACACCCCTTCGTCCCGAAGGCCTGCACGCGAGGGGATACTGTTGGGGGAATAGTTTTCCCTTGAATACGGGCCAAATGACGTCAGCCTCCGACAGCCTTCGGCCCGGAGCCCAACACTGTCGAAGCATGTGTCTTCCCAAAGAAGCTATTTCCAAGCCTCAAGGTTCACCTCGGAGCCCTCAAGATTCCTTAGAGATTGCCAGAAGCTAAGTCTCAGGCTAGCTTCAAAGCTAGCCTCCGTGCCTTGTTCGGAGTTAGCCTTCGAGCTCACCTCGGAGCTCCTCTGAGCTAGTCTACGACCCTCTCCAGCCAATTCAAAGCCAAGGCTCCAGAGCCCCAGTCCAGGGCCCCAGTTCGGAGGCCTGGTTCGGAGGCCCAGTTCGGAGGCCCAGTTCGGAGGCCCCAGTTCGGAGGCCCCAGTTCGGAGCCGCGGTTCGGAGGTCCAGTTCGGAGCCCCGGTTCGGAGCTCCAGCCCTACTCCGAACCCAGAAGATATTTATGCCCCGCTACAGTGTAGAAGTCATACCAGGGGCCCCTCTGCCCATAGTCTGTCGTTTAGCTGGTCAAGAAGTGACGTTGCCTGACACGTCTGTAAAGCTGTAAAGCACTTTTGTACCGTAGCTAGCTCCTTTTCCCCTCTTTGCCCCTATGAGCCTAAGGCTCATAGAGG
This sequence comes from Zizania palustris, assembly GCA_019279435.1. Classification (NCBI taxonomy): domain Eukaryota; kingdom Viridiplantae; phylum Streptophyta; class Magnoliopsida; order Poales; family Poaceae; genus Zizania; species Zizania palustris. The sequence continues at coordinate 9,400,527 of JAAALK010000289.1, read as the reverse complement.
GCATCTCGGTCTTTTCCTTTGGCCTGCGTGCCTATAAAAGCAGGGCCAAGCCCTTGTAACACACACACGCTCTAGGGGGTCATGAGACCCTGGGGTTATTTTCTCCACACCAAGGCATACCATGCAAAATCCACCACAAACTGGACGTAGGGCTATTATCCCCTAGGGGAGGCCTGAACCAGTATAAACCCTTTCTCCCTCTGAGAGAACCCATCGAGGTTCATTCTACACATCATATACACACATACAAAACCTGTGTTGTAGCTAACACAATTGCTACAACAAAAGGTCATACTTAGGTATTGCTAGCTTCGAGGGTAGACGTGTTGGCTTCGAGTTGGTCTTGTTGTAGCGTGTCTAGCTTCATTTCTTTTCGGAGGTTGATTTACTATGAGCTTGTCCGAACTTCCGTTCGAAGTCTAGGCTTCGACATACATTGTTCGAAGCAAGCTTCGACACTGTCATACTTCGCTCCGAAGCGTACTTTGCACTTTGTTACTCGATCTAGGATAGACAACCAACCTTCGACACTCTCACAACAGCCTTCGGCAGGCTTCGCAACTGACCTCCGAAGCAGGCTTCGACACAGCGTAGCAGGCTTCGACATGGTGGAGCAGGCTTCGCCAAGTTTCAAACAGGAGACAAATCTGAACAGTAACTTCTCATCTCACTTTATATATACTTAGATCATTCATTGAGAAGTTTGGCCTGACATGTCTAGTATATTTTGTTTATCTGCATAATTGCACTGCTTTGGTAGTTCTCTGTTTGAAATCAGTTGCTTCTAGGATAGATACCTTTAGACTTAGGCTATCTGTTCATATTCTGCTGCTTAGTCTTTTGAGGTGTGTTGGGTGTTGGGAACAGGCCATATATTCGAAAGAATTTTTAAGGCACCCATTCACCCCCCTCTGGTTGCTACTTTCGGTCCTACACCCCTGTGTCTTGTGTTATCGATAGCCCAAGATCTTCGTAGTAGCGAAGTACTCCGAGAGCAGCCACTTGGCCGGAGATCTAACCATACCGAATGCCTGCTGTCTTCATCATCTTCGCAGCTGCTTGGATCATCTTTAGCCGTCGGACCAGGGGGACGTTGTCGCTTGAAGATAGCGTCCAAAGAGTACCGAAGTACTCTAGAACGCCTAAGAGATTGTTCATGACATCCGTAGCTACCTTCTCCAATTTCACCATATCTTCAATCAAAGTATCCTTTGACGAAGTCAATTCATCCACTACAGCGGAGAGCCTAGATTCCTTCGTAGCCAGAGAATTCTTCTGGCTAAGTAAGTTGCTAGCCTCCTCCGTAGCCTTAGCTTTTTCTTCTTGGAGCTTAACCAGTTCAGCTCCTGCCATAGCGTGCTCTGCCCACATTCTTTCAACCTCAGCCCGAAGTACAATTTGTTCGGCTTCGAGCTTTTTGTTTGTAGCCTGCAGATTTTGTCTGGCCCTCCTCTCCACTAAAACCATTTCATCTAAGCGGGAAACTCGAACTTCGGAGATGTTAAGACTCCTTTGGAGAGCGGTAACCTTCTCCTGAAGACGAAGACTTCCACGCTCATTCGAGACAGCTGCGGCTCGAGCCAAAACTATTTGCTGCAAAGAGGAAAAAGCAAGGTGAGAAATTATAAGTTGAAATTAATCTTGTTTTGCAGATACTTCGTAAATGGTATGTTGCCCGTTCCAAGGCGGCGTTGAGCTCCGAACCCTTAGCTTCGCTAAGGATGGCTACCAAGTCCGTCTGCCCAACTTCGCGGTTAGCTCGATACAAAGGCTCGAGTAGGGTCCGAAGCCCGGTCCTTCGCTCCAAGAAAGGAGCTAAGAGGGGAGCATGGATAGGGCCCTTTGATCATCTTCGTTAGGCGAGGGGTCAGAGCGCTGTGCCGCGTCTTCGGAGACCTCGGTAGATTGGCCCCCCTCCGTAGATTGACCCCTGTCTGTTGATTCAGACGGAGTTAATCCTGAATTCAGAGCAGGGAAAGGGTCCATTTTGCCTTTACCTTTTCAAGGTCCCATCTGTGCAACTTCTGGAATCGGCACCGGAGAGGTTGAGGTCCCAGGAGCTGTATCTTCTGGAGGAGTCACTTCCATAGGAGCGGACCCTGCCAAGACAAAGGTATTATATATTGCACAGTTTTGCAGAGAAAAGGAACAAAGGGGTCATGCAAAGTTTACCTCCGAAGTCCCACCGGCGGGTGAGTACGGGGCTGCTCGGAGGGTCAAAAGCTACCTCGAAGTCTTCATCCGATTCGAAGCCTGGGACCAAAGGATTGACTATTGAAGCCTCTCCTGGAGCTACAGTCCTTGCTTCGTCTGGAATCGAAACTGGCTCAACAGAAACTTCGATTCCGCCTTCAGTCATAGGAGCCTCTTCACGCGGCAAGTCTGGCTAGACAGCCGAACTCCCAGCCTGCCCGGAGCTGCTCGGAACATCTGGCGCATTGGCGGCATCACCAGTGTTTGCATCTGCCCGGGCTTCATCCTCGTCGATCAGGTCAACGAGGATTCTTCCTTCATCTTCAGAAGAATCCGAGATCGAAGCCACCGGACTTGAAGGCGCCACATTTTTTGGCTTTCGGGCTACCTTTTTTGACGGAGTTTTAACAGGAGCTGAAGTTCCGGCGTCAGCCTTCCTCTTTTTCGGCCCTCGCTCTGAAGGTGCCCAGTATGGAAGAGGAGGGGGAGAAACTCCGAGTACACCCCATACTCGGTTGAGCAACTCCCAATTACCCACTAGCTTCATCCTCCATTCCTTTCCGACCAGAGTTGGAACTCCCAGAATCTTCTCCGAAGCTCGAACAACTTGTTCTGAAGTCATGAGGGCCTGGGAAGCTGAAAGATAAGTCGGTATTAGTTATTTCATCAAACAAATATATACCAGACATATTGTTTTCGAAGGTACCTGCAGGGTTCGAGTTCGAAGAGATTTTTCGGAGTCCGCCCTCCGGATCTTCTTCGAAGGTGATAGGCCAGTTGGCCATCATGGGAGGAATTTGAAGTCTGATGAACTCCTCCGCCGGGTCCCGCATGCTCATGTGACGACTAATTCTTTGAAGCATACTGAGGCGAGCTTCGAGCAGACCGGGATCTGGGTGAACAAGGGCTTCCCTTCGGAAGTTTATGTCCTGCAGGGGTCTGGCCAGACGGCTGCTTGCCCCAACTTCGGCATAAAACCATCGGAGGATCCAATCCGTGTACCACCTGGCATTGATGGCCTTCGCTGGAAATCTTAGCTGAAACTCATCTCGAAGCCGGAAGTTGATACTCCCGAATGGTACCACAATCCTTTCTCCTCCGGAGCCTAGGTAAGTCTTGGGTTGGCAGGATGCCCTATGTAGTGCTGCAAAGATCTCTGCTCTTTCTTCGCTTCCTTCAACTCTCAGTGCCCATTCGAAGATGGCCAGGCGCGCTATTGCGTTCGGAGATAGTTGGGGGAGGGTGACGTGAAATAAATCCAGTACTTACGATATAAAGTCGACTGCCGGAAGTCCTAATCCCGCTTCGAAGAAAGCTTCGAAAACTACCACTTCTCCGGGCCTTGGCGAAGGGATGGCCTCCTTTCCAGGTTTGCGGATTATGATCTCCGAGCTAATTTTTCCTTCCACTGCTGCTGTGAGCGATTCCCTTTTGCAGGTAGATGGTCCCAGTTGATAAGACTAGTCTGAATACTTCAACGATGCGGGGAGGAGATCGTGAGGACCAACATTTTGGGGATTTCTTGTTGACGCCGCCACTGGTGCTGCTACTGTTGCTGCCGGAGTCGCCACAGTTGTAGGCGTCGTTAATGCCACTGTCGCCGCCGCGGCCGCGACCTGTTGCCGAAGTAGGGTCGAGGCTGCCCCAGGAACTTTGAAGCTTGTCTTCGCCATGAGGTCGCACAAATTGCTAAGGGAGAAGTATGGAGGATAGGTTTTGTTTGCACGAAAGCGCTGAGAAGGGAATTTGGGAAGGTTCTGGGTCCTCTATTTATAGCCCAGGCCCACGATTTTTTACCGTTAACGTTTGACGTTTCGCATTCTTGGCCGTTACCCCTTGCGAAGTTAACGCATCACGTAACTTCCGCTGGAAGGAAAAATACAACGGCTATTTCTTCTAAGTCTAAAATAGTTTTCGAGATCCTTAAGTTAATTCCAAGATAGTTCGAATGTAACTTTCTTACAAGTTGATTCGAAGTTTTAAATCTCTGCATATCTCGGAGGTTGATTAAATCTGTTAATCCTTACGCTTGATTATTGTTCTTGCTTATACTGCTCTCCTAACATTACAGATATAGCGGAGAAGCGTATTCGAGGGGCTACTGTTGGGGGAAAATACTCCATCTTCAGGGTCATTGCTGTAGCAAGACCAAAGTGGGTGATTTAATCAAAGGTTATCAGCATCTAACTCCAGAAGTACTCTGAAATCAAGTTCAAAGGAGTGAGGTGAACTTTAGTTCGGAGTATATCTTCGAACATTGACTCTTCTGAGACTTTCTTTGCCAGCTAGGATGGAAGACTTATCTTCTTTCTCATTAGATTAGTCTTTTACCGTTTTATCCCTATTAAGGATACCGAATAGTTTCCACTATGTCGGTTGTAACAGAGTGGTAAAAGAGTCTTTTCCTTAATGTTTGGGCCTATAAATACCACCCATTTTACCCTGTAATAGAAATCAGATACTAAGTTATTCAATACACATCTTCGAACTACTTCGAGTTATTATCCAATTCGGAGGCTTGAAATAGTTCATTTCGCAAACACCTCATCTGCCCGCCACTGCTGTTATCAATAGTAGTGGCGGGCAGATGAGGTCAGCGCGCCCGCCACTGCTGTTGACACAGCGGTGGCGGGCGCTCTGACCGCCACTGCTAACCAGCGATAGCAGTGGCAGACTGGATGTCCGCCACTATAGGTCGTTTTTGCCCGCAGCTACAGTGTCGCTTTGTAGTAGTGTGAAACCTGGTAGCGTAATCTTTTACGCCAACATCAGTCGGTCGATAGAACTCCGAACAACAAGAAATGCAGAATCATCTATAGATAAACAATAAGTAATTGATGAGCCGCTTTTAATTCAAATCAGATTAGTAATGAAAGTGTGTACCAGATATTTAGGAAAGTAAACACCTTCTGTTGGAACCCTGCTAATGCTCGATCACCTCAGCACTTGTCGTGGTGCACAGGGGTGACACATACCAGGAACTAAATCCGGCCGAGCAAAACAATTCCGCAGAAATCTAATTACTTGAGAAGTGTACTGCAACTTGTACAAAATAAATCAAAGCAAAAATAATTGGTTGGTCTCAATTTCTTTGATTTGCATGTCGTAGATGTCTTGGATGTGATCACTAGCACGAATACTGATCACTGCTCTGCAGCAGTGCCCAGATCACATGCACCTAAACACTCAGCTTGAAAATAGAACAAAAAACCGGAGAGCTGCCATCTTCTGATAAAGCATGTTTTCAGTGTTGGATGCTACGTATGAGTGAAAGGAACCACCGCTGAGAAGAAAATCGGCTGGACAAACAGTAACTTCAACAATCCGGCAACAAAATTTTGCCGAAGAAAGACAAGTGTGACTGCCTTGTTGCTGATGCTAGCATTAGGCGGTGCCGTCTCGGCTGCAAAACAACTCGCAGCGGAATGAAGAAAAACAGAAGAAAGGAAAAAATCCCCGGCGATGCAATTACCAGGCGGCCGCTGCTGTAGCCTTTCTGGGAAAAAGAACAGTGAAGATATAACAAATAGTGCGCAAGAGTAAATCAAAAACAACACAGAACAATAGTATTTCACAGAAATAAAGCAAGCACAACTACTCAATCAAGATCAGCTGAATCAACAAGAAGAATTTCTGGATACCACTTTTTCAGCCCCCAAAGTTTTCAGTCAAATGTTCAACCAAATCCCCTAGGCATCGGTTCCTTTATATAGGCAAGCCCATCAAGGTATTCCCCAGAATGCCATTAGGGTTTAATGACCAAGTATTTACCTAATTTCCCTTATGTATTTTCCAAATTATTAATTCTGAAAAATACACAAAAGTATACTCCTAATTTATTACATCATTGACCCTATTATTTTAATATTTTTCAGAATTAAAAATTGGGAAAAATATTAAAAGATTACACTTAATCTAGACTACTAAACAGAAAAATAAATTCCTATTTATTGGAATTTAAAAACATTTTCTGATGTGACGGTTTTCAACCGAAACCGACAAAGCCTTCCAGATCTTCGACATGTGTCACTAGTCCACGAACTCGACTGGCAGCAAGTCTCTCCCGCTCTCGATACCTTGAACCGCCCTGTCACTTGCACTAGCTTCCCTTTCGCTGACTTGGTCAACAACGTTGTCTTGATCATCAGTTCGTCCATGTCTTGCCTCATCTCCATGCGTAAGCCTGAGATCACCTTCAACTTCCCTTGGCATCCTTGACCATCAATAGTTGACAAGCATCTTAACCCCGCACACACAAGACAAGCAAAACACGTAACTCCATGCAGAACATACTACAACTCACACAACCAGACAGATTAACCAGGCAATCTTGTCAATCACTCATCATCAAGATAAAACCACAGTGCAAGCCTCACTTGGTTTCTCAATCTCCCACTTGATGAGTGCATTGACAACTCCAAGATAAAAAGAAGTAAAATGCAAGTTCAGCACACATGTGACCATGAAAACTCAGGAAAGAGAAAAAATAAACATGTCACTTGATAAAAATTCTCGGTAAACGACAAGAAAAATCAGAAGCAAGCAAAAAGCAAGATTAAAATCTATGAATTCTCTCCCTTTGGCAATGCATACATCAAGATAACAACACGATGTATGAGGATGAAGTGTAAATGCTAGCTTCTGGAACATGATTAACTTAAATTATAGTACACTACAAGCATTTTACTTGAATGTTGTCCAAAAGTATTGTATGACAAACTCAGAGTAGGAGGGTCCTCCAGCTCTGACCCGCCCTCCTCACTGGAATACCCCCATTCAGAGTAGGAGGCGGAGGAGTGGGACGGGGAGAGCATCTTCGGGCCCTTCACCATCTTCTTCTTCTTCGAAGGGCGCCAGGGGGAAAGGCCGCCGTCGGGGTCGGTCACTCTCCTCTTCGAAGCGGCATGGAGGACCTCCCCCTCCGAGAGAACCGGAGGGGAGAGCTCGAGCGCGTCCCACACACGGTTGTATCGTCCCCAAGACCCCACGAGCTCCACCCGCCGTTTGTACTCGGCCGGGGTAGGAGCCCCGAGGATCCTCTCTATCATTCGGGCCACCTCCTCGGGCGTCTTGCCGACGAGCGACCCTGTGTTCGAAGGTCAGGACCAAGCACCCTCCGAGCGCAATAAAAGCAAGCGGAGCCAAAAAGAATGCAGACGCTTACCAAGCTGGCGGGAGAACTCCATCGACGTCGCCCCGTCTTGGCTGCTTCGAAGCGACGTCGGCCACTCCTCCTTCAATGGTGGGATCTCGAGGGCCACGAACTCCTCCGTCAGGTCCCGCATGCTCATCCGGCGGGCGACGATTTGAAGGAGCTGGATCCTCGCGGAGACCAAACAGGCGCTGGCCTCTACGCGGGCCTCCCTCCGGAACCAAATGTGGCGTGGGGGCCCGGCTAGCCCGGAGGTGAGCCCCGCCCAGACGTAGAACCAGCGGTTCACCCACTTGGAGTACCACCGATCATTGACGGCCTTCGCCGGGAAGGAGTCCGCGTACCTCCTCCGGAGCTGGAAATTGATGCTCTCGAAGGCTAACACCCGACCGTCCTTCTTCTTCGACTGGCAGAGGGCTTCATGCATTTGCACGAATACCTCCACCCTGCCCTTGAAGCCCTCAGTGCGCATGGCCCACTCGAAGACGGCGAGGCGGGCCACGGCGTTCGGGGACAGTTGCGGGAGCTCCAAGTGGAAGGCGTCTAACACCCCGGCAAGGCCGGAGTTCCGAAGCGGGGAACCCTAGCCCCGCGTCAAAGAAGGCCTCGAAGACGACGACCTCCCCTTCTCGTGGTGCTGGGACCTACTCCAGGCCCGGCTTCCTAGCCCACGATTCGGGGCCAAGGCGGCCCCTAGTCACTTGCTCGATGGACGCATCAGTGCTCGCCGAAGGCCCAAGCTCCAGGGTCTTCCCCCAGAACCGCTCCGAAGCGGGACGGAGCTCCCGCGAGTCGCGTGCCTCGGCCGGGGCGGAAGCAGTCGACGCCGCGGCTGCCGCCGCCGCCATCTGACGCTGCAAAAAGCGGGGATCTACCGCCACGGCAAGGGCCCTCTTTTCCGCCATAACAAGAGGAGCAGGGAGAAGGCAGGGGCAAGGACAAGCGCTCGCCGTCAGGAAGGAAGATCGAGAGCTAAACAGGCAGGAGAGGGCGTGGCTAGCTCAGCAGTGGCTATTTAAGCGCGGGGGGCAGCTGCCGGTCCACCTTCCGCCGCTCGGCGTGCACACGCGACGGTCGCGCGGCGCCCACATTTAAGGCTGCTGGCGCCTCGGGCACGCCCCTCTCCGACGGTCCACCTTCTCCGCGTCGATCGCGCGCCCGCCGCATTAACTGCGTCCAGTAATGTGTTAACTCCCCTCTTCGGGCGTCGGAACCTGACGGTCAAAGCCACATCAGCGTCAAGTGATCGGTCAAAGCCTGATCCCCCGAAGGAGCGGGGAGCGAGTAGCCAGTCAAAGGTGCACTGAAGGAAGCTCTCGGCCTCCGGATCCCAGGACGCCTCAAGGCTCCCTGGCATCTTCCGAATGGTCGGACAAGGCCGTCCCGCAGCAGGATTCGACTTCCCTATGAAAGTCGATTTCTTATAAAGATTATCAGAATTATCATGTGCGCTTCCACCCTCTCTTACGCAGGACCCCCGAGAGGAAAGAAGCGAGGGGCTACTGTTGGGGGAGATAATCCCAATGACAGTAGGGGAGCGTGAAGGCCTGTACGGCCCCGAAGGAAGACTACGGCCGGAAGACTGAAGCCTTGCGCCGGAGGTTCCTGGACCTCCGAACGAGGAAGTCGAAGGCCTTCGGAGGCCCCGAGACGTGCCGGAGGAGTCTTCAAGGGAGGAGTGGCCCGCCAGGTGCCAGAGGCCACCCTTCGGGAGGAGCCGACGCTCCGATGAAAGGCCGTATGCCAGGGAGGCCTATTCAAGGTCGTAGGGGGACAAGATCGTGATCGTCTGCGCCGTGTCGGGCGGCCTTTGCATCGCCCGACACGGTCGATACGATGTCAGATTGCATCTTCCTGTCTCTACTATTGAACATCTATTTTGTTTGTACCGCCGACCAATGTCAAACCGAATGGCAGTTGGGGGTTGCGGGAACCCGACCCTTCAGAGCGGGCCACCCTATAAATACCCCCCAACTATAGTTGTAATACACACGATCCAAGAATATAGAGCACACAACATTTCATTACTCCCATCCACTGAGAAAACCTGCTGGTTCGATCCGTCGTTCCAACAGTTGTAGGACCAAAAGTAGCGACCAGAGTGGGGTGAACGAGTGCCTAAAAAATTCTTTCGAATAAATGGCCTTATCCCAACACCCAACGCACCTCAACAGACATATAGAAGAAGTAAAAATAGATCATAGGTACTAAAAATTAATCTACCCTAAAAACGACCGGTACAAACATCCCAAATGTCCGAGCCTTGGCTCATGAGATAGGTTTGCATGCGAGTCTTCCAGTAATTGTAGCCAAAAGCTTCAAGGGACGGGACCTTGCCAGAGGAAGTCATGATCACTACCTTGGGTTAGAACTGGTTAAGATATGGAAAAACCCTAACCAGGCTCTGATACCACTTGTATGACCAAAAGTAGCGACAAGAGGGGGTGAATGGGCACCTAAAAAATTCTTACGAATCAATGGCCTTCTCCCAACACCCAACGCACCTCAACAGACAAACAACAGAAGTAAAAACAGATCACATGCACTAAAAATTAATCTAGCCTAAAAATGATCGGTGTCCTAATTAAAAAGACACCAACAAAGTCTTCAAAGGAAGATCAACAGTGCATTCAACTCACAGACATTTCAGGCATTGTAAAAATTAATAATCATAGGCATTTAACTCAAGTGCACGTAAAACAAGAATAAATTTTACTCTTCACAATTTTGTCTCCAGTTTGGTACTTGCCGAAGCCTATGCAGGAGCCTTTGTACTTGACCTTCGAAACCTGCTTCGACAATGGCACAGCGAAGGCTGTCTTCGAAGTTTGCTTTGGCGAGGCCTGTTTGACCTCCGAAGCCTGCTTCGCTAGCTGATTCAACAGGGAACAAAATCTACGCGTTGGACTCCGAAGCTCCTCCTACCGCCCGGAGCTACAGCGAAGCCTCTGTGAAGTCTCTGTGAAGTATCTGCGAAGCCAGCCGAAATTACTACAGTTTTTACAGTGTGACGAGACAACTCCCTCTAGCATACAAGAAAGCTCCTGCCACACACCACCGTCACAATGGCGCAGAGTACAACCAAGTAGACTGCCTTGGTTGCCGAGCAGTTGGCACCACGCGTGCACGCACCTAGAGCCTAGGCTTCCGGGCTACTGCACCTGCTGCATAGAGGTCAGCCTTCCACGCTTCGATCCTTACGCCTGAATGTAGCTGGCTTCCACTTGCCATTGACGTCATGCGATCACACACAAACATGAAGGAAGCAGCAACGAAGCAATCAGTGATGCGCAACACGAGGCACAGAACTCAAACACGAAACTGTGGCGTGATGCTCGATGCCCTGGATTAAAAAACTCGGGATGGAGTAATAAAACCTGATTAGGGACTCCCTTGAAGCAACATCGATCCAGATCTAGGAAGTTGCGTGATGAACAAGTCAAAAAAAATGCGGCAGCGCACAAACCAGGAGAGAATGAGAATGTACTCTGATATTTAGATTAACGTGAGTTAACCCTAACCCTAGGGGATTGGGGCCTATTTATAGGCAGCCCAATAAGAAGGGAAAAGACAGATTTACCCCTAGGGTAAATTACACCGACGCAAAAATATATTGAAAAGACAAACATGCCCTTAGGTTTTTTATATACTCACTAACACAGACTGTGGGCCTAAAAGGCAAAATAGTAAAATCCTAAATAAAGATAACTTGTCCTGATGCGGAGCTTTCGTAGCAGCTATGGCTTCGTCTCAGAACGGTAGGATCCAAGATCAGCGGTCGTCAGTTTTGTGCCGAAACTGACAAAGCTTCCACCATCTTTGCACCGGTTATCCGTATTGGGCCGGCCCAATTCCACGGCTCCCTCGGCCCGGCAATTGCTTGCCGCCCGTGTACCTGAGTCAATCCCGGTCAACAGACCAGTGGATCTCCTGTCGCTCCTAGCCCATGTACTCGGATTTGGCCGGCCCGACTCCACGTCCCCTCTGTCCGACAGTCACTCGCCGGCCGTGTACCTGAGTCACACATGGCCCAGACATGGTAGGTCTCATCTTCGCTTCTCTCTTTGACTTCCGTTAACAATCACTCATCACATCTAGAGCCATGAGGCCCATGATCTTCATCATGGCTCCTCAATCTCCCCATTGATGAGTGCATTGTCAACACCGTCTTCATTAGCTCTTCAGAACCTGCAAACACATGTGAAACACAAAAACAAAACACAAGAAGACAGAAAGAAGAAAATAAAATAAAAGGTTTAACCCTAATGACCAAAAGCCAAACAATAGCCAGAAGACAATCATTGTGGTTAAACAAATGTAAAAACTCAACTGAGTGCAATCTCAGAATTATCAACAAGGACACCCAAAGATCAAGGACAAAAGAGAGTAAGACTCCCCCTGAAACAAATCCTAGAGAAAGCCAAAAACTCCCCCTAAACTCTTCTAAAAGATCAAGCCACCCAAAATTTCTCCGCCTTGTTGACAATTGGACTCATCAAGCGAGACTAAATGCACTCAAAAGATACACAGACTCAAACTCCCCCTAAAATGCATCTCCCCTCAAAATATGCAATGAATGCAACTGAGGTGCAAGTGGAGTGAAAAAACATGCTTCTCAGATATGATTGACTGCAATTACAACATCTAGCAAGTATAGCAAAAAAATATTCTCTAAGACACATGGCATGATCAATGCAATAGATGATATCCAAAGAAAGTCATTAGCACGCATTTTTCGATTTTAGCAAATAAAAGCATCACCACATTTTCTAGTTGACAAGCAAGGTAAAACATGAGATGCAAAGGCTAGTTGATATATACCAGGATAAGCATTGTCCAGAACAAAGTGCTTCAGCAAACTTGTTATATTTTTAATCTTCAGGCTTTTTCTTTTCCTTTTTCAGTTTTGCTAGGGTTATTTGCATGTCAACCTTATGCTAACTGAACAAGTCAAGCCTAGGCCAGAACTGGACCATCAGAAGCTTAAGACATTGGTCTTGGCATACATTACACTGTCCTAGTTCATACCAAAGTGCTATGACAAGCAGTCCAGAACAATGTAATGCGACAAAGCAAACCCACCTGGATCTTTTCAATTATGCATAAAAAAGCATGGATTTTTCATTTTTTTTATTTTTATCATTTTAAAGCATATTTTCCATGTTAAAGCATATAGATGTCCAAGTTGAATATCTGCATCTATGTAAGGAACTAGCTACCAGGCATGTAAAAGATAACAAAAGCATTCAACCTACACATGCTAGTTACCAGAAGTAATGGTGATCATTTTTCAATTTTAAAGCATAAAAGCCATGCATATGATAGATATCAGACATATTATTGTGAACTGAAGCAAAGCATGATCATCGATAGGTATTCAAAAGCATATACTAGCTAGAATAAGTAAAGCAAGATATGAACTCACATGAAAAGAATCAACAAAAGACTCAAGAAAGAGTAAAGAAGGAAGAAAACTGACTCAAAATATCGCTCAAAAGTAGACTGATCTAGGGGTTTGGTGAGAATGTCAGCCAACTGATGATGGTTATCAATATGAACAAGGTCAATGACACCTTTCTCATATTGATCCCTTAGAAAGTGAAAGCGTATATCAATATGTTTGGTTTTTGAATGAAGACAAGGGTATTTCCCTACAGTAATCGCGCTGGTGCTATCACAAAACAAAGGTACTCTGTTGGGAAAAACAACTCAAAATCTCTCAACGTGGAAATCATCCAAACCAACTGTGAGCAGCAGCTAGCCGCAGCCCCATACTCAGCCTCTGTGGTAGAAAGCGCAACTCCGGATGGTTTTTGAGAATACCAAGAAAAAAGCGAAGAACCGAGAAACTGGCAAGTACAGGAAATCGACTTGCGATCCAGCCGACACCCACCAAAATTAGCATCGAAAAAACCAGATAAATCAAGAGACGACGATGCTGAATAGTAAAGACATAGATTAGGTGCATAGGTAAGGTACCTGAAAATGCGCTTGACACCCTGCCGATGAGATGCACGTGGTGAAGACTAGAAGCGCGCGCATAATCCCACGGTGAACTGAATGTTCGGTCTCATCGCCGTCAAGTAAAGTAGTGATCCGATCATCCCTTGATACTCTCTCTCGTTGACCTTGACGTCGCTCTCATCCTTGTCCAGGGCCCCAGATGTACCCATTGGGGTCATTTGAGGCTTTAGCTCTCCACCGAAGTCGAACTTCTTCAGCAGATCCCGCGTGTACTTGCTCTGGTGGATGAAGATGCCATCCTTGGCCTACTTGATCTGGAGCCCTAAGAAGTACTTTTGCTCACCCATGAGGCTCATCTCAAACTCGCTGTGCATCTAGTCAGAAAACTTGGACACAAGCTCATTAGTAGAACCACCAAAAATAATGCCATCCACGTAAATCTGAGTAATCAAGAAATCTGACCCAACTCCGAGCAAGAAAAGAGTCTTGTCCACGTAACCCATCACAAAGACACTCCCCAACAAAAACTACTTTAAACGGTCATACCAAGCCCTGGGGGCTTGCTTCAGACCATATAAATCTTTCTGCAACTTGAAAACATGTCGAGGAATCTTAGGTTTCTCAAAACCGAGGGGCTGCCTAACATAGACCTCCTCCTCTATGTACCCATTCAGAAAAGCACTCTTGACAGCCATTTGACAAAGCTTAAAACCTTTAGAAACAGCGAATGCCAAAAGTATGCGAATGGACTCAAGACGGGCAACAGGGGTGAAGGTCTCCTCAAAATCAATACCCTCTTTCTAGAAAAAACCCTGGGCAACTAATCGAGCTTTGTTGCGCACCACAACCCCATCTTCACCTTGCTTGTTCTTAAACATCCAGTTGGTGCCTATGGGATTGTATCCAGGTGGCAGCTCAACCAGTGTCCAAACCCGATTGTGAACAAAGTTCTCAAGCTCTTCTTGCATGGCGTTTATCTAATTTGCATCAGAAAGATCATGAGAAACATCTCTGGGCTCAAAAATGGCAACAAACGCAGACTCAGCAAAAACAGCGAGCGAGCCAATAGAAGAATGCAAAGATCTCGAAGTGAGATCACCAATGATGAGCTCTGAGGGGTGATCACGCTGAACTGCTCGGGATCCTAGGTAATCTGAGGTCACCTCACCAGAGTCAGAAGCTGGCACCTCTAGACTGGACTGAGGGGGCTCGATCGAAGTGGAAGAAGTGATCAGAGGTCTGCTCTCATCCTCAGTCGAAGTCTCAGAAGGTGTGGGGTCTGCAGGCTGTGTAGAAGGCCCACCCTCATAAACAGTAGGAGTGTCATCATCTTTCTCGAAGATGGACTCTCCAAGCTCATCATCTCCAGAAAGATCAAAAGAAGGAGTCAGTGAAGGCATGGACTCATCAAAAGAAACCTCGCATGTCTCGATAAGCTGCTGGGAGTCGAGGTGACAAACACGGAAGCCTCGAGAATGCAAAGCATAACCAATAAAGACTCCATCCCAGCAACGAGACTGAAACTTGTCCAAATGTTGTCCCTTCTTGAGCACAAAGCACTTGCAGCCAAAACGCTTGCAAGTGACTCACCTTGGGCTGTCTGCCAAACCGCAAGTCATATGATGTCTTACCTAAGTAAGCTCTAAGAAAAATGCGGTTGGCTAGATAGCATGTCGTGTTCATCGCTTCAGCCCAAAAATGCCTAGCAGTCCTATGCTCATCGAGCAATGTCCTGGCCATCTCGACTAGCGTGCGGTTCTTTCATTCCACAACGCCATTCTGTGGCGGAGTGTAAGGAGCAGAAAACTAGTGCTCAAGACCCTAATCACTATAGAAGCTAATGAACTGAGAGTTCTTGAACTCAGAGCCGTTGTCAGAGCGAATTGCTCGCATCTGACCACTGTTCTCATTCTTCAGCTTCAAAATTAGGTCATGAACAAACTGGAAAGCCTCATCCTTAGGCTCCAGAAAGAAAACCCACGAGAATCAAGAAAAGTTGTCAACTATCACAAGCGCGTACCACTTCCCACCGATTGAGCGTACCCGAGCTAGACCAACAATATCCATGTGTAACAGCTCTCCCGGGTACGAAGTCATCACATGAGTCACAGGTGCGTGAGAAGCGGCAACCATTTTCCCATAATGACAGGGATGGTAAAATAGATCCTTCTCCATCTTATGCTTGGGCAATCCTCGCGTGAGGTCCATAGAACTCAATCTAACTAGCAGATCAAAACTCAAATGACCTAACCTCCTACGCCACCTCCAGATCTCAAAGTAGGATCCAGCAATCAAACGGCGGGAAGGGCCAAAAGAACTAGAGAAATAAATCCGAAAAACCTTACCGAAGGGTAAGATCTGGCAAACCAAAGATCCTCTAGAATCAACGACATAAGACATGCCCTTCTTAAAACGAACCTCTAAACCATCCTCAAGAAGATGCGAAAAAGATACCAAATTAAAACTCAAGTTTCCAACCAAAGCAACATTCTTCAAAGAGAAATGATCAGAGATTCGAATTGAGCCAATGTCGTGTACCTTCCCATGACCACTGTTTTTGAAAGTGATGTACTCCTTGGAGCTCGGGGAAGTGAGGCTAGAGAACCATCTGCGATGTACTGTCATGTGGCAAGAGCATCCTGAATCCATGATCCACACGTCCTCCAGTCCTCGATCATGCACGATCAATGGTCATAAGTGGGAGCAAACAGTCTAACACTAGGTTTAGCAAATATCTAAACTAGTGTCGAGCCATCTGCTCAACAGAAGGAAAGCAGAAGGAATCATAAGAGTCTGGACCAAAACGCGGCTAAAAGTGCAGTCCTTTGTTCTGCCTAAAGTCTTGGCCACGTGGTCCAAAGCCATATCCAGAACGACTTGGAGCTCTACCAGAGAGAAAACCACCCTCTGGAACACGGGAATGAAATTCGTCTCCTCTACCACCACCTACACGACATGGCCTGGCCTCTAGCCTCTCTCTACATCGAGGGACTCTCTGTCTACCACCCTGCTGGTAGAACTGCTCCTGTCCACCTCGAGCTCTCTCAGCTCTCTCGACTCACTTCCTCCTGAAGCAAAACTCCTCAAGATACCCGTCTCTCTGACAAAACTCACAGTGATAGGTAGGCTCCTTGGGATGTGGTTGAGGTTTGGGGTTCTTGGGCTTGGTGGTATTGGGTGTAGACTCTTTGGTGTGAGAGGGTCCAGGTAGAGAGTCAAGAGAAGTGTGGAGATTCTTGGGCTTTGGGACCTAGAGAGGCTTCTTGGGTGGAGCTTTAGGTTGTTCTAGGAACATTCCATCCTTGGGCTAACAGGCCTGCAAAGACTCAGTGGAGTGAGTCTTGAAATATCTCTGCTCTAGAGTCATCTTACTCCACTCCACTGCACAGCTAATGGCACTCTCAAAGTCAGCCTTGGTGTAGGTGTAACCTACCCCAAACCCATCCTACCGCTTGAACTGCTGGATCATCATGCCGAGCTGTGGCTCTCTATCACTCACCCAACACAGGATCTGACGGAGCTAAGAGTTCTCGCTCTGAGCATCAGCTAGCTCCTCTCTCAAGGAAGCTACCACCTCCACCTAAGATAAGCAGATCTCACACTCTCTATCAATTTGGACAGACTTCTCAACTTTTAGCTTGATTAGTTCCAGTCCCAGGGACAAGCAGTTCTCACAAACAATGGGTGGAACTGACAATGTCTCAAGCTCTAGCTTAGTCTGCTCTAGCTCAACTCTGACTCTCGCTAACTCGCCCAACACCCATCACTCTTGGCTCTCAGCTCAGCTAAACTAGCTAGATGGGATGTGCAGTCTACACAGGGCATGACGACATTGACATGAGCATCTTTCAGCTCTAGTTGAGCGCTCTCAAGCTCAGTGGCCAAAGCGTCTCTCTCATCTACCCTCTCTATGTACCTAGACTTCTTAGTCGTTAGGTCACACAACAGCATCTCCCAGTTAGGGCACTCAATGCTACCACCCAAGCAATGGGAAGAAGATAGACTCTCAATCTTGCCATTGGCCATGGCAAGCTCACTCTCAAGCTCATCTATCCTCTTCTTAGCCCCTCTAACCAGTTTCTCCCGATATCTCAACTCCTAATGATTCTCTTCAAGCAACTCAACAACTTCTTGTTCATAGGAGGATAACTTTTCATCGTCGTCATAGGAGGATAACTTTTCATCGTCGTCATCGACAGAGTTGTCGGGGGAGCCCTTCTCTTCCTTATCCCCAAGAGCCATTAAGTAGAAGCTCTTGCGGGATCTTCGGCTGTGGTGCGAGCAGCTCTTCGGCTTGTCCCCAAAGGCCATGAAGCAGAGGCCCGCCGGATCATCCTTGTCCTTCCCCTTCTTGATCACGATCTCCTCATCGCTTGAGCTCGATGAAGAGGAATAAGAAGACGACCTCTTGGAGTAGCTTCTCACCATCTGGCAAAGAAGGTCTTGTCTCGCTTCTTGTTCTCATGCCGATAGTCCTTCAGGGCCTTTCGAAATAACCTCGTATTAGGCTTGCCATTTGTGAAGGTGGAGCTGTCGTGCTTGCCGGAGTTGTAGGAGCAACCGCTGGTGCCCTTCTTTTTCCTGTTCCGCTTGGGGCAGTCGACAATGAAGTGACCTAGATCACCACACTCAAAGCATCCAGATTTTGTGTCGTGTCTTTTGAACATTCATTTATCACAGACACGACGCACACGGTTGTTAAAAAGACATAGATCATCATCTCCTAGCGAATCAAGCTGGTCTTCGGTGATAGAAATCAAAGAGAATGCAGCACAGCTCAAAGAGGAGGAGTCAGCAAAATGTGTCACACGGGCCAAGTTTTTTGAGCCAGAACCAGTGAGATTTGATCTCAATTGGATATCAACCTCTGTGACCTTGAGCTTATTGAAAAGCTCTGCGATAGTAATGGTATCGTAAGAGGTGCTCTCAATGATAGAGGATACCTTGATCTTCCAGATCTTAGGGTTCAAGGTGTGAAGAACCTTGAGCGCTTGCTCATGATATGAGACCAGCTGGACTCCATCGGCCTTGTTGGCCCGAAGCTTGCTGATGATCGATTGAAAACTACCAAACAAAGCTTCAACAGATTCACCCGACTTCTGTGTGAAATTTTCATATTCACGCTAGTAGGTCTGATAGAGCCGAGCCTTGACCTGGGCTGTCCCCTCATGGTGTGCCTAGAGGGTAGCCCAGATCTCTCTATCAGTGCTGAGATGGCTCACATGCTCAATCTCAGTGGGACCTAGACTAGAAAACAAAATGTTCACAACTTTGTTGTTCTTCTGATGTTGGGCGACTATCTCAGGGGAAGTACACTCAGCAACAGGAAGCACAATAAAGATCTCGTGAACACAAACATCCCAAATGTCTGAGCCTTGGCTCATGAGATAGGCTTGCATTCGAGTCTTCCAGTAATTGTAGCCAAAAGCTTCAAGGGACGGTACCTTGCCAGAGGAAGTCATGATCACTACCTTGGGTTAGAACTGGTTAAGATATGGAAAAACCCTAACCAGGCTCTGATACCACTTGTAGGACCAAAAGTAGCGACCAGAGGGGGTGAATGGGCACCTAAAAAATTCTTTCGAATCAATGGCCTTCTCCCAACACCCAACGCACCTCAACAGACAAACAACAGAAGTAAAAATAGATCACATGCACTAAAAATTAATCTATCCTAAAAATGATCGGTGTCCTAATTGAAAAGACACCAACAAAGTGTTCAAAGGCAGATCAACAGTGCATTCAACTCACAGATATTTCAAGCATCATAAAAATTAATCATCACGGGCATTTAAGTCAAGTGCATGTAAAACGAGAAGAAATTTTACTATTCACAATTTTGTCTCCTATTTGGTACTTGCCGAAGCTTATGCCGTAGCCTGTGCACTTGCCCTTCGAAACCTGCTTCGGCAATGGCACAGCGAAGGTTGTCTTCGATGTTTGCTTCGACGAGGCTTGTTTGACCTCCGAAGCCTGCTTCGCTAGCTGATTTAATAGGGAACAAAATCTACGCGTTGTACTCCGAAGCTCTTCCTGGCACACGGAGCTACAGTGAAGCCTCTGTGAAGTATATATGAAGCCAGTAGAAATTACTGCAGTTTTTATAGTGTGACGAGACAGCTCCCTCTAGCATACAAGCAAGCTCCTACCACACATCACCGTCACACCGGCGCAGAGTACAGCCAAGCAGACTGCCTTGGCTGTCGAGCAGTTGGCGCCACGCGCGCACGCGCCTAGAGCCTAGGTTTTCGGGCTGCTGCACCAGCTGCACAGAGGTCAGGCTGCCACGCTTCGATCCTTATGCCCGAATGGAGTTGGCTTCCACTCGCCTTTGACGCCATGCGATCACACACAAACAGGAAGGAAGGAGCAACGAAGCAATCAATGATGCGCAGCACGAGGCACAGAAATCAAATAAGAAACTGTGGTGTGTTGCTCGATGCCCTGGATTAAAAAACTCGGGATGGAGTAATAAAACCTGTTAGGGACTCCATTGAAACAACATTGATGCAGATCTAGGAAGTTGCGTGATGAACAGGTCAAAAAAATGTGGCGGCGCACAAACTAGGAGATAATGAGAATGAACTCTAATATTCAGATTAAAGTGAGTTAACCCAAACCCTAGAGGATTGGGGCCTATTTATAGGCAGCCCAATAAGAAGGGAAAAGATAGATTTACCCCTAGGGTAAATTACATAGACGCAAAAATAAACTAAAAAGACAAACATACCCTTAGGTTTTTTACAGACTTGACTAACATAGATTGTGAGCCTAAAAGGTAAAATAGTAAAATCCTAAATAAAGATAACTTCGCCTTAGAACGGTAGGATCCAAGATTAGCGGTCGTCAGTTTTGCGCAGAAACTGACAAAGCTTCCACCGTCTTTGCACCGGGTACCCGGATTGGGCTGGCCCAATTCCGCGGCTTCCTCAGTCCGGCAATCACTCGCCTCCCGTGTACCTGAGTCAATCTCGGTCAACAGACCAGTGGATCTCCTACCGCTCCTAGCCCATGTACTCGGACTGGTCCGGCCGGACTCTACGGCCCCTCTGCCCGACAGTCGCTCGCCGCCCGTGTACCTGAGTCCCACGCGGCTTAGACATGGTAGGTCTCGTCTTCTCTTCTCTCTTTGACTTTCGTTGACAATCACTCATCACATCTAGAGCCATGAGGCCCGTGATCTTCATCATGGCTCCCCACTAGTGAGCTTTGGCATCACTACTAGAAGTAAGTTGACATAGGTAAGCAACTCCTTGCTAATCACATCGTACGTGACTCTTGTCATTCGAGAAGCATCTAATGCTCGACCCCAACTCCTATGTTCCAAGGCCCAAAACCATTTTGATAGACTTGTCAAGTGAACTAATACTATGCGTGCAAAAGTACGACTTCCACCCCGACTAGTCGAGATAAAAGATAGCACCCTGCTTTGGCAGACCCACTATCGATGGGCACGAACCTTGGTGGGTGCAGCTATTGGGAAGAGCATTAACACTTAATTTTCTGAGGAAAAACTATTCTAGCACTATAACGTCCTTAGCACAAATGAAACATGCAAGAATAGAATAATAGGAACATAAGAAAGCATCATAGGCACATATTAATATTGACATAGCATAGCATTCTTCACATGGATATCTCCATCTCCATCGCCCCGTCAATGAGTGCATGCTTCCGGCCTCCATGAAGAGTACTAGTCTATCTCACATAGCCTATACTAATTACATGGGCCGAAGCACTGCGGAAACGACATGTAAGCCGTAATAAATTTTACATCAGCCTTGGGCTATAAATAACTATGACACACATGCCATATTTAATTTACATTCATCGCATGCATGTCATACATCACATTTATTCAAGGCCATGCCATTCACATCATTCTCTACAAAACAATGTTAGGCGAGCAATCTACATGTGACTGGATTTTGGATCTGAAAAACCCAGCTCAACAGTCTCAAAATTTCAAATTCGGTTGGGTCAGAAATTCTGATCTGGCATCAGAACTTCCGATCAATATCGTAATTCCGCAATGCATCAATTGCTTTCTGTATCGAATCATTATTCGATATCGGAACATCCGATCACCATCGGAACTTCCGATCCACCATAGGAACTTCCGATCATTATCAGAACTTCTGATCTATCGTGGACAGAAACAGATCTAATCTGTTGTTCCACCATGTATCTCCAAACATGAGGGGTCCAGATCAAACACTACGCACGTAAGCTCTGATACCACTATTGGAGAATAAGGGAGCTAAGCTAGCCAACAAATTCAAAATTTACGCCATAAGACCAAGACTCATGCGTGTGCGAGATCATGGATTGGTACCTCCTAGCACGAGACGCACTAGGTGTAGCGGAAGAAGATGTCGGAGTAGCGCGTCAAGGCTATCCTTGCTTTGTCCTTGTTGTCCATCGCCGATCCGATCAATGAAGATGATGTAGTCGTTCGCATGTAGATGTCCATGAGCATCGCTATTGGAGCAACGCCTCCATGGAGTCCACATGTATAGGGATGGAGAACCTCCCACGGCAGCGTGCTAGCACCACACGTGAGAGACAGGGATCCTTGACCTCAACGATTGAGATCAAGAAAGGAAGTAGAGGAGTCTTCGGTGGCTAGGTCTAATCTAGGCTTATTCATTGGTACCAAGACATCCTCCTCCTCTCCTTTTATAGGGCTGAGAGCCTCCTGGTTGTGCCTATATCGAAATCCTCAAAACCGTAATAGATCCAATCTGTTTGCCCACGTCGAAACTTCCAATTCTGGATCGAAACTTCCAATAGGATATTTTAGGTCTCGTGATACAGTACGACACGCAATATATCCAATCTGTTGTCGCCCACCTCGGAACTTCTGATACCATATCGGAACTTCCGATTAGTAAAAAATTCCCCCATTCCGAATCGGAACTTTTGGCTTGTTGGAACTTCTAATACCATATCGGAACTTACGAAGCAACATTTGCTCTTTGTATTGAGACCAGATAATAATCGAAACTTCCGATACTACCTATCAGAACTTCTAATCGATATAATTTTTTTGGGCATATGCTTCACATAAGCGCAAAACTCCATTACTATGGGATAGGACCGGTGAATCACAGTTATTCGGGACAAATATCCTACGAGAAGCCAAAGGGAGGTTAAAGTCATCCGAGACAAAATGAAGATAGCCTAGTCCCAACAGAATAGCTACGCTGACAACCGTCATAGAAATTTGGCCTTCAAGGAAGGAGATTATGTTTATCTGTGAGTCACTCCTCTCTGTGGCACTCAAAGGTTCAACGTGAGAGGAAAGTTAGCTCCCCGCTATGTTGGACCTTTCTAGATTATTCGTCGATGAGGAGAAGTTGCATATCAGTTGGAGTTGCCACCATCTTTGGTAGGAGTGCATGATGCGTTCCATGTCACTCAGTTTAAAAAGTGCCTTTGAGTACCCACCGAGCAAGCCGGCCCTCCAGTACCTCAACATCCAAGAGGATCTGACTTATGTCAAAAAGCTCTTTCAAATACTAGACGTCAAAGAAAGAGTAACGAAGAGCCATGTGATCCATTTCTGCAAAGTTTAGTGGAGCAAACACCTAGTCGAGGAAGCTACATGGAAGAAATAGGATGAACTGAAAGACTAGTACCCTGAGTTATTCGAGAAGTATTCCGAATCTTGAGGACGAGATTCTCTATAAAGGGGATAGGATTGTAACACCCTAAATTTTCAAAGGTGAAAAATAAAATGGGAAATAATATTTAACTAAAAAGAATTATTTTTTAATGATAAAAAGCTGAAAATGACCAAATAAATAAAAACCATGAGAAATATTTTAAATCTTGAATTGGGAAAATTATGTTAGGTTTCTCAAGACAAGAAAAATTGATAGGAGCTTTTATAAATTTTTAGGACCTTTTTAGATAGCTTAAAAAATATAAATGAATTTTAGGAATTATTTTAAATTAAAAAAGAATTTAAATAGTAGTGGGTCGCCTTCCCCCAATCTCCCCTCAGCTCGGCCCAGTTCTCTCTTGCACCCCACTGACATGCGGGCCCCTCACGTCACCCCTCCCCTCTCTCCTGCGGTCGCGGGCGAGTCCCCGCATGGTTCCACTTGTCGGCGCCGTCTACTACCGGCACTCATACCCACGCTTGCTGACTACCTGTCCCTACCCATCAACTCCAACTTACTCGTGACGCTGACGCCCCCAAATTACTTCATTCGAAACCATACCGTCCGCATCGCACCGCCACCGGCCCCCATCCACCAAATTGGCCCTAGAATCACGCTCCCCGATCACTGGCGATCACTTTCCCCCAATCGTTGACGCGCTTTCGTCCCGAGATCGCTGGGTGCATATACTTGGAAACCCTCACTGGCAAACATGGAAACCCCCGTCGGCTTTTCCCCGATACCCCCTTCCATCTTTACCACTGGCGTCCTCTATTTAACCCCCGCATCCCACTGCGTCCATGCCTGTAGAAAGCACTAGAGCCCATGCATTCTAGAGTGCACGCACACCCTTTTTCCTCCACAACTCCTGCTCGTGCTCCCGCCGTCACTCGTCGTCGCTGGTGACCATCATGCATCCACCTCACCTTCTAATCCATCATCACCGTCTTTGCCTCTCCGACCTCGGCCATGCCTCCAATCAGGCCGTCGACCACCGAAACCCCTCCGTCATTGGCAACCTGAGGACTCTCACTGCGCTCGCTGATCACCAGCCACGTCCAGCCATCCCCAAGCATCAACTCCGATACCAGGATAACCCCCATGCTATTCTCTTTTCATCCTTCCCTTAAATCAGGCCTCTAGCGATCGCTGCCGCCCACTATCATCGTCAGAGAGGAAGCAAGCGCCAGTGTTTTACCTGTGCCATGCCAGATTTGATTTAGACTACCGGATCTGCATCGGATGACCCAGATAAGATCCCAGAATGGAGCGCTCTAATGCGGTCAGATCCCATTGACCCATATCGAGCGATCTCAGCCGTCCAAATTCATTAACTTACCCTGTATCGCTCGCATCCGCCCGATCACCATCTAACGACTGAGATTGCTCCGGTGCACCACATAGTACTCGGGTTCACAGTGGAACTGGCTCAACGTGGACGAGGTCTGTTTAAAATTAAAAATAAATTCCATAAATTGATTTAAACTTCCAAAATTCATAACTTCTTCAATTTAACTCCAAATTTTACCATTCAAATTCTAGAAAATTTCTCTTTTTATTCTCTACAACTTTAGCTAAATTAATTTATATGTTTGTTCTGTTTATTTTATTTATTTAATTGTTTATTCTTCTTGATTTGCGTGCCGAGAAGATTACGCCGCTGCCGAGGAGCCAGAGTTCTACCCCGAGGTCCCTCTACCCCCTTTGCTAAGCATGACAAGTCACAACTCCAATTTTGATCATATTGAGCCCATGTTTTAATTAAATATTGCTATAACCCATAGGAAATAAATGCATTAGTACAATTAAAAGCCTTACACTATATTTATTAGATCCCCCGACCTTGTTGTGCAAACCCAAGCCATGCTATCGAGCCTCTTTTCCTTGTCACCTTTAATATCAAATATTAGTTAGTGTCTAAAGTATCAACACTAATGCTATAGGCTAAGAAAGAGTCGTAGAATAGAATGGTCACTTTTATTCCGATATAATTCCCCGATATACTTCTCATCTCTTGATATTCTAAAAAGCTTGGAAAATTAGTTAAGAATGTTAGCGTGGTGGGTTCCGTGTGCAAGCGAGGGCATTGGTTAGTCGCACCTGGGGCACTATAAGGACCGGTTTGCGGGGTCTATTGCAAAGCACTTCCGTACTAACCAGTAGTCTCATATGTAAGGCCTAACTGGAAGTATGGAGTGTTCCAACTTGATGGACCAAGCAGAGGGGCAAGTGGCATCTGTGGGTGGTGTGTACCGACAAGGCACAAATGGGGCACGACGTTGGTCCAATGCGTTGGCACGTGGATGAAACCTAGTGGGTTATCCTCGAATTGGTGTGTTCCATAGTGAAGGCTTTGTTAGGGACTTGGTCAGGGTATCGTGGTGGTATCTTGGTTGACGCCATGTTCTTGCCTTTTGGATACAATAGTACACCTCTTATAAGAGTATAATCTTTTCAAAAAGCCGAGCCCACGGTCAAGGACAGGTTGAGCAATGTTCACCGTAGTTAGCTTACTTCTATGATTGTGCATGGATCGTTGTTATTTAAGGACTAATGTGCGAGGGAGTATCGTTTGTACTACTTGAGTTAGGAGATGGTTTATGGCTCATGATTCACTTTCTGCATAATTAACATGTTCACATTAAATGCTTAATAACAAATTGTACATTTCTGCAAACTTAAGCCACATGCCTTCCTTTGTTATAGTCCTTGCATTACACTGCATTTCGGTGGCTTCTTGAGTACTTTTGTACTCACCCCTGCTGATACCACTTCAGTGGTAGCTTATTACGAGGACAATGGTTTGGAGTAGCTGTCCCAGTCAAGGCGCGATACTAGAAGAAGATGTTCATCGTGAAGTCCCCTTTTATTTCTTTATGTTTTATGATTTGCTTGTGTAATAATGTAGCTAGCGTCAATAGGATGAGCGATCACTCGGCGACATGTCAACGTTTAGGCCTCCTTCTTCGAGGAGGTCGGATGGTCCACTGCCGGCTGCTATGATGGCCATGAGGGAGCCTAACATGACGAGCGGGGACCATCCACCCCTACCGTAATGGTTGGGAGTGTGCCACCATATTTTGCTCGACCTTCATCCTGACAGCAGTCAGGGAATATATCCGAGTGCTTGGACGCACTCTAGAATCACAACCAGAAGATGCTGGTGTGTTTTCCTGAAAAATGTGTGTGCACCTTGTCATATCTGTTGACCCAAGTATCCTTGCAGAATTTGGCCGGTCATTTGGGGGAGAAGCTGGACTCCACGAGTAGTGAGCTGGATTGAAAGGATGGCGAGCTAAGGCAGTTAGAGAAGGAGAACCACACCCTTCACGAGCAGCTGGACCTCCAGTATTTTGATAAATTTGAACTTCCTTGGTATTTTGTCGGCGGAATTTGAGCATAGATTGCCTTCGTCTTCTGTAGAATTGTTGGCGTTGAGAGAACATCTCAAGACAGTCACTACCATGGCACATCGATCGGCTGACGAAACGGTAGCCGAGAGGGATGATGCCTTAGCCAATCTAGAGAAGGCGAAGAAGCGACTCACTGAGTCAGAATCTTCTGCTCAAAAGTCGCTTGGCGAGTATAAAACTATAAACTTCTTCCCAGATCTTCTTTATTCCTGGTGAATTCTTGTTGGTATATTCTATGAAAACTTGTTCTAGCTTTGTAGATCTTCATCGTCAGGTGGGTGCTCAATTTGTCGACTTGGACCAGCGTTTGGCCAGCACTTAGAAGCATCTGGACGCTTATCAGACATGTTCTGAGAAGCTGATACGAATGGTCGATGATGAGCCCCCGAACTCATAGTGGTCGGTTGAGGAGTTGTTGGCTCAACTGAAGGGTGCTGATGAATTTCTAAGGAAGTTTACTCGGGACATCATGAGGACGGTTGCTGTGCACGCGCTCATGATCATCCATGCACTTTATCTGACTGCTTGACTAGATTACATCCGGGCAGGGTGGCCGGCGCACATCAATGAGTCCAATGTCAGACTCATCCACACTGAGGTCAGGGAGACTACAGATCCCTTGATCTCAGATATTGAGATTTATCCTCCTATTCCTCCTACACCTATCGAGTAAACAAAAATATGTGTGATATATTTGCAAAACATGAACATATTAAATGTATTGTGGCATTATACTTTATATTTTTGCTTGGAGACCGACTGGTCGTGACCTTTTTAACTATACATTATAGCGTGGGCTTGTCAACACAGGGAAACTTAGGCCACATGCACGCTTCTTAAAGCTATCGACATTATGTATAGTTTGTAAGGTGTCATGAAGGATCAGTCGAGAAAGGCGAGTCGATCAGAAATCAGTCATTTCAACTCAGCAAAAGCGGATCGTGGATACAAAATGAATGATTGCGATAATTCGAAAAGAGTTTTGCCGGTTAAAGGGTGTCCATTAAGCATCTAGGGAAAGGGTCTTCCATGACTCAACAAGAGCGGATCATGGATACAGAGTGGGAAGACCATGACTGGTCCTAGAAATAGATGGTCAAGAGCCAAAAACTTGTTAAGCACTCAGAAACGGGGGGTCTTCCTCAACTTAGCCAAAGCGGATCATGGATACAGAGTGGGAGGCCCGCAGTTGATCTAGAAAATGCTTAAAAGTCAATAGAAGTTGAATTTGAATTGCATGTGAAATTCTCGTAAAAATTGAAGACTTAGCTAGATTGCTAGCGACGAGCGATAGTGGGATCGTTAAATCGCGCAAGTTTTGGCGCGTGAAGTCCAGTGGAGAAAATCATGACGAAGCCTTTAATGGCACTGAAGTTTTAGGCACGCCAATCGTCACATCTTGCATGTCGCCTTTCCAAGCGATGCGATGAGTCATTTTGACCGTGCATGCATGGAAGAAGATATTGACTAGCGTGATGCAGAGTCGAGCAGAGCGATTCTTGTGCACCATTTGTGGAGTTCCGTCATCAATGGTGAACTGATGATCCTCTTCTAGCCTTCTAGCCCTGGCCTATAAATAGGGGCCTTTGGCATCGGTTTCTCCAACATCTTGGTGCAACTCATTTCTTCTCCTTTATATTCCCTCCATCAAAGGAACTTGGTCCTCAGATGACTTGGTATGATGGTTTCTCGATGACTACCAAGAGCCTCCAGATGTTGGGTGGGTGTCTTGACTTGTATATTTTCATGCCAATGTCGCTTGGAGTATTGATCGTTCTTCTGCAGAATCTTTAAGAGAATGTCTTCGCATGCCAACTGGAGTTGTGCTGTGTTGGCATTTTGGTGAGGGGACTGGGAGTCCATGCGGCGATCTTATGGCGATTCTCCGACCGCGGCCTGGGCCTAGTGAGCCCATGTGGTGACCTCACATCGGCGTTTTTGGGGCAATCTAGCATCCCTATGTAGCCATGCGGGGCATTTGATGATCCAGGAAAGTAGGTGTGACTTCTCTAGATACCCCTCCGGGATGCCCGACGTGGTCGTCGATGGGTAGCTAGCTCAGGGATGCCTACCGTACGGTGTCTCCTTTGAGGTAGCGGTGTTTAGACCCGTGTCGCAGCTCCTCTATGACACGGGGGTCGGCGACGAATACTACCTTACTTGGGAATGTACTAGTGGAACGGGGTTCTTTGGCGCTGCGATTGATCTCGGCACTCATTGTCAAGATCGACCCAGCCCTGGCATTTTTGGCATCGTAGTCGTCGAAGGCATAAGGGGGCGGGTGCTCGTTGAGAGACTAGGGATTGCCACCGACTTGGGCAGCATCGTTGGAGATGAGCATCTTGCGTCGCGGGTCAAGAGCATGTGTTGAAAAATATGCTAAAAGCATTCTTCACATAGCTTTCATGACTCGCGAGGCCTCGTGATCCTGCTTGAGCATATAAAAAATAGTGTTGAAGAAATTCTTGCATATATACATATCATAGAAATGCAATAAAATTTCTTCATTCGTTATGCCTTATTTTTTGCCTGTCCATCTGCGTGCATCACCGATCCTTGGCTCCATCGATATAGCTTAGGTCTGTATAGCACATGCTACTCAAGCCGCACACGTGCTATTTAGAACCGTTAGCGTCACGCATAGCCAAATGCAAGCGGTAGCAGTCGGGACAAAGACAACATGCTCATAAGATCCCACGAGCAGGCAAACAACCTTCACAATGACTACGCTAGAGAAGATCATGGATACTATATTCAGAGTGGTTGCTTGCGACTATCTGAGTGCAGAGTAGGCTTCAACGAACTCTGAGAGTCCTGTAGGTGAAATTTTGACCTTATTTTAAGTAACTCAGGTTCACTTACCGTAGGGACCAAAGCCTAATGCATGCTGATCATAGCCGTCTTCACTCAAGATCAGGAGACGATGCTGTTACTCATGGTGAGTGTGAGTCATCGGGGCAATCCGGAAATATCCAATAGTCGCTAGGTCAAAGCGGGTCATAACCGTGCAGACGAGGCGAAGAGCTTTCCGGCATTCCGAGAGACCAATAATAGCGTGGCCAAAGTGGGTCATGGCTACTCAGCTAGAGTGGTGGCATTTGAATGACTTCACAATACCTAAGTCAAAGCGGGTCATGACCACATAGCTGGAGCAAAGGCATTCAGGCGATCCACATAATAGCTAGGCAAGAGCCAGTCATGGCCA
This sequence comes from Zizania palustris, assembly GCA_019279435.1. Taxonomy (NCBI): domain Eukaryota; kingdom Viridiplantae; phylum Streptophyta; class Magnoliopsida; order Poales; family Poaceae; genus Zizania; species Zizania palustris. Next base: position 9,370,932 of record JAAALK010000289.1, on the reverse strand, counting down.
CTTGGCTATAATGGTGGTGTTTCAAGCATCTTCACAATAGCTAAGTCAGAGTGTGTCATGACCACATAGCTAGAACGAAGGCATTCAGGTGATCCTCATAATAGCCGGGCCAGAGCGGGTCATGGCCACTCGGCTAGAACATCGACATTCAAGCATCTTCACAATAGCTGAGTCAGAGCGGGTCATCACCACAACTAGAGCGAAGGCATTCAAGCGATCCTCGTAATAGTTGGGCCAGAGTTGTTCATGGCCACTTGGCTTGAACTGCGGTGTTCGAGCATATTCACAATAGATGAGTAAGAGAGGGTCATGACCACATAGATAGACCACATAGATAGATTGAAGGCATTCAGGCGATCCTCATAATAGCTGGGCCAGAGCGGGTCATGGCCTCTCGGCTAGAATGATGGCGTTCGAGCATCTTCACAATAGCTGAGTTAGAGCAGGTCATGACCACATAGCTAGAGCGAAGGCATTCAAGCGATCCTCGAAATAGCCGGGCCAAAACAGGTCATGGATACTCGGTTAGAATGGCAGCGTTCGAGCATCTTCACAATAGCTAAGTCAGAGTGGGTCATGACCACATAGTTAGTGCGAAGGCATTTAGTTTCAGGAGAGTGCGACATCCAACAAAGCAAATATCTTTATTATGAAATGATATGAAAGACTTATCTTGGTTATTGTAACGCCCAGATTTAATAAATCTGGACCTTTTTTGAAATTCCATAGAAAATCAATAAATCAAGACGTTCATCACACGACCGCGCAAACTACGACAAGCATTTATGGTTCGTAGACCATATTAGTACAAAAGTGTTAAATTAAAAAGAAACTAATAAAATAAGGGTACTAGATGAACGCCTCCTTCCAGTCTCGCCTTGACTGGGTCGCTACTCCAGACCTTCATCCTCCACATAGTAGATGGGCTCTGGTGGTGTAAGTCAACGGGGGTGAGTACAATCGTACTCAGCAAGCCACCAGATGCAAATATAATGCAGAGTAATAACAAGGAAGGTACTGGCTAATTTTGTGGAAAAGCATAGTTGTTAAGCAATTAAATGTGATAAAGTTATTAATACAGAAATGTAAACATGTGTATGCATCATCTTCTAACTCGAGGGGTATAGTCAGCCCACCCTTGCTCAACAGTCCTTACATGCCATGAATAACTCAACCATTCAAACAATTGTAAACTAACTGCGAGAAGTCACACAACCCGCCCTTGACCATGGGCTCAGCTTTTCGAAAAGATTTAAACTCTGATCAGAGGTGTACCACTTTACCCACAAGGCACGCACTCATCCCATACACCAAAGTGTAACGAGATGACCCATACCACGGGAACTCATGCCAAAACCTTCCATATGGAACGCTCCAACCCGACAGCACCCTCTTATGGGTTTCATATGGTGCCCCGACGCATCGAGCCAACACCATACCCCCCCTTGAGCCACGTTGATACAAGTCACCCGCAGGTTGCCCCTTGCCCCCTCCACTATGGTGCATCGAGTTGGTTTGTCCCATACTTCAGTTAGGACTTACCCATTAGACTTGTGGTTAGTACGGAAGTTGTTTGCAACAAATCCCGCAGACCGGTCCTTATAGTGCCCCAGGTGCGACCAACCAATGCCCTAGCTTGCACCTAGAACCCACCATACTTATAACATAGCCAACTCCAACAGAGTCCCGAGACGAGAATAATGGGGAAATTCATAAATCAGAATCCAACTATCTACGACTCGTTCTTTTATCCTATAGCAATTGTGTCGGTACATTGGACACTAGCTAATATAATATTGTAGAGTGACAAGGAGTGTAGGCTCAATAAGCATGGCTTTGGTTTACACACAAGGACATGGATCTAATAAATATAATGTGTAGGGCTTTGAGATTAAGCTAATGCAATATTATCCTATGAGTTATAGTGATAATTTATTAAAACATGGGCTCAATGATGATCAAAATGGTGGTTGTGACATGCCTTGCTCAGCAAATGGTGACGGTGTAACCTCGGGGTAATACCCTGGCTCCTCAACGATCTCGTAGTCTTCTCGATACAGAAAAATTAAACACAACATTCAATAAACAATAAAATACCAGAAAATATATACATACAAGTTTATGATTTTTAGACAAGGGGATTTAAGCCTTAGTATGGTGAAGTTGTGTTGGAAAATATTAATGATTTAATGTTTAAGGATATTCTGAATTATTTTTATGAAAAGTTAATTTGTTCCTAAGGGGTTTTTATTCATTTATTTAGTAAGAACATTTTGTGCCAAAGTAACATACTGTTTTATGGCATAAATCAGTAGAGAATAAAAAGAGAAATTTAACGAAATTTTAATGGTGAAGTTTGGAGTTAAAATGAGCAAGTTATGAATTTTTGAAGTTTAAAACAAATTTCTGAATTTTATTTAAACTGAAAACAGTCTCTGGTCCACGGTGAACCAGGTTCACCGTGAACCCGTGACTGTGCGCGTGGGCTGACGGGGGAGTAAGTGAGATCCAACGAACCAGAGGGCTCGATATCCTTTCGACGTGGATCAACCGCTCGATCTCGATCGCATGGCTAGAAACCAATCCGGCACGGCACGTGGCGCCGAGGGTATTTTACCCTTCTTCCCCAACTCCAGCGTCACGACGGCGAGCTATTCCGGTGACGGCGAGGGCCTAAAGGCTTGGCTACCGGCTAAAATGGAACCAAGGGAGTGTGGGGAACGCGATGGTACCGGAGATGGTGACGGCGGGGCAGTGGCGGCAGTCGGCGATGAGAGTAGACAACGGAGCTCTTCCGGTTCGACGGTGGCGAGGTGATCTGGTGGCGAGCCGGCCCAACAGACGAGACCCCGAGGACGGGCGGTCGATGACGGTCTCGTGGGTGGCGGTGGCGTGGACGGCGGGGGCCTGTGGCACCAGCGAGGTGCTGTGGGGGAGAAACTTGAAAAGGAGCGGCGGGGGCTCGGCAACATGTGGCTAACGGCAAAGGTGTGAGGCCTGGGCTGCGGTGAGCGCCGGGGTATTTATAGGGGGTCGCCGGCGTCAAAAAGGCAAGGAAACCGAAGGTTTCATTTCCTCTCCGGTGAGCTTGCCTTACATGCGATCACCGGCCATCTATAGCGAAAACACGTGGGAATAAGGGGAAAGCAACTGCCGGTAATAGGTGGATTGGTCCCGATCTTCCTCTAGGTAAGGATAACTTGGATTGGTGGAGAATCTCGATGTTGACGATCCAAGGCTCCGGTCCACCGGATCAGAACCTTACAATCGCTACACCACCGTCTCCGTTGGTTATCAACCACGCAGGGCGCGATTGACCTCGCCACGAAGGCTGGTTCCTGCAATCGAATCCAAGAACACAAGTAAGAACAGGAAGAACATGAGTTGAATGCCAAATCACAGATGAACTATGATGAGGTGAGGTTTCACAAACACCGTTGCAGCGACCAATCGGTCTGGTGCAAGAGCGGGATCTAAACACACGAGTGTAGATGCAAACAAAGCAAAACCTAACCCTAATGACGGCTGTCGTGAGTATATATAGTCGTGGGCAGCCTGTAGGAGGCGCACACGACTCGGACTATGGGCCAACACGGCCTCCAACTCAGTACAAGGTCCAACTCGGCCCAATTCTGTCATGCAGGACTGTTTCAGTCATACAGGATGACTCGGGACTCCAAATGAGGTGAAACCAATGTCAAAAGATCCGTCTTCTCCTTAGCTTTCCAGAAAGTCCAAGAACGTGCCAATCGGACTTCGTACGAGGAAGTTACACCCATTTTGGTGCATGGTGGTTGATGTAGTCCGAACCAGCGAATTCTTGAAATTCAAATCATCCGTGCGACTCCGTCTTCAACTCCAACTCTCCTATTCCATCTCCCATTTTCCTAAGCAACAAAATATCACTAGTATTCAGTAGCATCCCATCCAAACAAATATTAGCATAGTTGCTAAGGAAAGAATTAACCTCATGGTTAAAGCGACGGGCACGGGCACGTGTGATTGGTCCTTGTAATTGAATTGTAGGTGGAGGCTCCATGTGTGTATCATGTGAAGTGATGTCCTTATCATCCTCCCCCTCTTGAATTAGAGTCGTCCTCGACTCAAGCTCATCGTCATCTCCCAAATAGGGCTTTAAATCTGAAATGTTAAATGTGAGACTTACCCCAAAAGCTGCAGGCAACTCAAGTTTATATGCACTATCATTTATCTTCTCAAGCACACGGAAAGGACCATCAGCATGGGGCATCAATTTAGACTTTCTCAAATCAGGAAAATGATCCTTGCACAAGTCCAACCAAACAAGATCACCTAGTTCAAATGTTATCTCTTTTCTACCCTTACTACCATAAGCACGATATTTCTCATTCATTTTCTCTATGTTTGCTTTAGTAGTTTCATGCATCTTAAGCAATAATTCAGTACGTGTAGTAGCATCAAAATTCAATTTTTCAGAAGGTGGCAATGGTAGAAAATCAATAGGAGCACGTGGATTAAAGCCATAGACCACTTGAAACGGACTTACCTTAGTAGTGGAGTGTACTGACCTATTATATGAAAACTCAATATGAGGTAGACACTCTTCCCAGAGCTTCAAGTTGGTCTTCAAAGCAGCCCTCAACATGGGGGACAATGTACGGTTGACGACCTCCATTTGCCCATCCGTTTGTGGGTGACAAGTAGTAGAAAATAGCAGCTTTGTCCCCAACTTATGCAACAACGTCCTCCAAAAATGACTTAAGAATTTAGCATCACGATCTGAAACGATGGTATTGGGAACTCCATGCAAGCGTACGACCTCTCTGAAAAACAAATCAGCAACATTGGTAGCGTCGTCGCTCTTGTGGCAAGGTATAAAATGCGTCATTTTAGAGAACCGATCTACCACCACAAAAATACTATCCCTCCCCCTCTTAGTTCTAGGTAATCCTAACACAAAATCCATAGAAATATCATCCCAAAGTACACTAGGAACAGGCAGAGGCATATAAAGACCATGTGAGTTTAGACGGGACTTAGCTTTATTGCAAGTAGTGCATCGTGCCACATAGCGCTCAACATCTCGTCTCATCCTAGACCAATAGAAGTGTGTGGACAACACATCTTCAGTTTTCTTTGATCCAAAATGACCCATCAAACCACCACCATGTGCTTCCTGTAATAACATCAAGCGAAGAGAGCTAGCCGGCACATATAACTTGTTAGCACGAAAAAGATATCCATTATTCAGCACATATTTGTTCCAAGCATGGTCATCTGTACAATTTGACAAACCATCTTTGAAGTCAAAATCAGTAGCATACATGTCCTTCAATGTTTCTAAACCAAAGATCTTATAATCAAGTTGAGAAAGCAATGTATGACGTCTAGATAAAGCATCGGCAATCACATTATCTTTCCCTTTCTTATGCTTAATGATATATGGAAAAGTCTCAATAAATTCTACCCATTTAGCATGTCGTTTATTCAGATTTGCTTGACTACGTATATGCTTCAATGCATCACGATCCGAATGAATAATAAACTCCTTAGGCAAAAGGTAATGTTGCCAAGTTTCAAGCACACGCACTAAGGCATACAATTCCTTATCATAGGTAGAATAATTCAACTGTGGACCATGTAATTTCTCAGTAAAATAGGCCACGTGTTTTCATCCTTGTAGCAGCACACCTCCTACTCCAAAACCACTAGCATCACATTCTAACTCAAAAGTCTTACCGAACTCGGGTAGCTGAAGTAGAGGTGTATGTGTAAGGCGATCCTTGGGTGTGGCAAAAGCTTGTTCTTGTGTTGGTTCCCAACTAAAAGTAACTCCCTTCTTGGTCAACTCATTCAAAAGACCGGCTATGGTGCTGAAATCTTTCACAAAACGCCGGTAGAAACTTGCAAGACAAAGAAAACTACGTACCTGTGTGATAGTTTGGGGTTGCGGCCAGCTATTGATTGCTTCTACCTTCACCGTGTCAACATCAATGCCCTGTGAAGTGACAACATATTCAAGAAACACAACTCGATCTGTGCAAAACATGCAGTTCTCAAGGTTACCAAACAATCTAGCCTCACGTAGGACAGAAAAAACAGCACGTAGGTGTTCAACATGTTCAGTGGGAGACTTGCTGTAAATCAAGATATCATCAAAGTATACTACCACAAAGCATCCGATAAAGGGTCATAGGACTTCATTCATCAAGCGCATGAAGGTACTAGGTGCATTAGTAAGTCCAAAAGGTATGAAAAGCCACTCATATAATCCAAACTTTCTTTTAAAAGCAGTTTCCATTCATCTCCTAGTTTCATGTGAATTTGGTGGTATCCACTACGGAGATCGATCTTAGTAAAGATAATGGAACCACTAAGCTCATCAAGGATGTCATCCAATCTAGGAATAGGGTGTCGATATCGAATGGTGATATTATTAATAGCACGACAATCAACACGCATGCGCCAACTACCATCTTTCTTAGGCACCAAAAGAACGGGTACTGCACAAGGACTAAGGCTTTCACGGACGTACCGACAATCAAGAAGGTCATGTACTTGGCGCTGAATTTCTTTTGTCTCCTCCAGATTGGTATGGTACGCTGCACGATTAGGAAGAGACGCTCCCAGGATCAGATCAATTTGGTGCTCGATGCCGCGTATCGGTGGCAGCCCGGGTGGTATCTCAGCAGGAAAAACATCGTTAAACTCCTGCAAAAGGTCAGTGACTGCAACGGGAATAGAGCTAGGAATGTTCGCAAGTGAAAACAGCACGTTCGTGCAAATCAAGCCATATATCATGGGAGTATCATCACAAATTTCAGCAAGGTCAGTTTTAGTTGCAAACATTACACATCCTTTCAGATTAATAACTTGTGATGAAGATGAGAAGCAACTTTATCTTTCTATTGCCTCAAAAGCGTTTTAGCTACTTGCTGATTTTCAGAAGGTTGTTTGCTCGTTTGTGCGTCCTTATCATGTTTTTCTTGTTCAAATTTCACAATTTCAGCATGAGTCATAGGAAGCAAAGTAACTTTCTTTCCTTTATACATAAATGTGTACTTATTGATCCTACCATGGTGTGTAGCGTCAGTATCATACTCCCAAGGTCTACCAAGTAATAGAGAACATGCTTTCATTGGTACTACATCAAAATCAGCAACTCCGAAGTATGTACCAATGGAAAATCTGATGTGAGTAGTTTGTGTTACCTTGACCTTACCGCTAATGTTGAACCATTGCACGTGGTAATGGTGTGGATGCGCACGTGTGGGAAGTTGAAGCTTAGTTACCATGTCATGGCTCACCAAATTGTTGCAACTACCACTATCGATGATGACACGTACACGGTGGTCATTGACGATGAAGAAGGTCTGAAACAGATTGTTCTGTTGTGCTCGGTCGTCGTACTCCGTGTGAGTGCTCAAAACACGTTGTACAATAAGTGCTTCATGGTCGGGAGAGGCTTTTGGTGCAAAAACAACGTCATCGTCGGAAGCATCGTAATCTCCTGCAATGTTAGCAGCAAGTGCATATTCATCTTCAACATCACTAACACTTACTTAGCCACCGTCTTCCATAGCAATATAAGCCCGCTGACTAGGGCAGTCCTTCATAACGGGTCCGAATCATTTGCATCGGTGACACTGTATCACTGCAGAACCTGTAGTAGAGGCCGACGGGGAGGTGGGCTTGGCTGGCGCCTTGGATGCTGCAGCTTTGGAGCTCTCAGCATGGGTTGTAGATGCAGAAGGTGCTAATGTAACCGCCGGTCGAGAAGGAGGTGGTGGTCACTACTGCTGCCCACTTGAGCGTGAAGTGGCACCACCAATGTTGGTCCTCATGCTGCGTTGTGGTTGTTGGCGACCCTGCAATTCTTTTTCTGCAAGTATAGCATGGTGGAAAACACGAGTGATAGTAGTGTATTCTTTATAATCAATGATATCCTGAATTTCACGTCTTAAACCACCATAATAATGAGCCATTTTATCCTCATTGTCCTCAATTTCAGCACGCATGCAACCTATTTGCAGCTCGTGATAATACTCCTCTACTGATTTATTTCCTTGGTTTAGGCGCTGCAATTTTTTTCTCAAATGACGTTTATATGAAGGACGAACCCATCTATCACGCATTTGCTGTTTTAATATACACCAATTTTGTGGTTCATTGCCAACCTGAACTATTTCAGTCCACCAAAGAAGAGCATATCCAGTGAAGTCACTAGTAGCTAAGCACACGCGGTGGATAACAGGAACCATGTGAACATTAAATTTTTGTTCGACTGACATCTCCCAATCTAAATATGCATCTGGATCATAGGTGCCAGCAAAATGAGGTACTGAAAAATTTACCTTGGAGTAGGGATCATTGTTCCCGCGGTTGTCATTGTTACCTCTTGGATGGCGGTTGCGGTGGCCTCCCATACCTTGACGATTGAACTGAAAGCGATGACGTGCAGCCTCGTCAGGGTCAATGCCATTGTTCCCGGCATCGGATAGGTCATCTTCCTCCTCAACATGGTCATCTTCGTCCTCAACATTGTCATCTTCCTCCTCAACATGGTCGTCATCGGCTTGTGCAGCAGGCAAGCTTGTCTCCAGGGTAGTCATCTGGTCCACTAGGTCAGCCACAGTACGCGCGAGACGTTCGATGGAGTGTTGGGTCTGCCGCTGAGACTCCAGTAGAGCACGTCATGAGACACAGTCATTAAAATCAGATGGAGGGGTACCATTTTTATCTGCCATGTTAGTGAAAAGACAAAACAACAAAGAATAATCCTTATGGAAAGCAACTAGGTGGGGTGGTGGGTGTGGGGTGGAAACAATCCAGCAAGCGCCTTACCCATGCTTGGAAGTGTTCTTACCACGCCGCAGTGAGGTAACCGGCCTACAAGTGAAGAACCAAGTGGAGGGTGGTGGGCGATTGCAAGATGTGAACCTGTCCTGACCAAGTGAAGGTGTAGCTTGAAAGGCAAAGTAAGTAGCAAGGAATAGTGATAGTAATAACAGTTAAACCAAGTTCAATAAGTGTTCACTAGTACTCATCAATGTTGCTGGTCTAAGTGCTCCCAAGGTGAAATTCAAGCAATAGAGGGAAACTATGTGCCCAAAACTCAAGTGGAAGGCAGAACAAGGTAGCAAACGACAGGACAAGTTCTCTTTTGCTTCTTTACTTCTTTTTTTTGTTTTTTTATTATATTTTTTTAACAAGGATGATAAGAGATGCAACCATAAAAATTGGCACCTGCAACTGAGGTGGGATGTGGTTCACAAAAATCAACAAGTTCTGTGAACGGCGTGCAAAAACTTTGACCAATTTTTTTCTTTTCCTTCCTGATTTTTTTTGGCAATTCTCATGAAACCAAACAGGACGAAGTCAAGTTTGGGTCGGCTCCAAATTGGGAGAAGAAGATGTTCAAAAAAATTTCAGATTTTCCAGACAAACGAGCGAAAAGTTATGTTTGTTTTAACGAAGGGGGGTCACAAGGACTCGATGTGGAAAACCGAGTAGGAAACCAAGTGGAAACCGACTAGGGTTGTGGTGGGGGGGTTTCGGGTGGGGTATTTTTTTTGAGACACAAGATCAACTACTACTCAACGACACAAAGGGATTACTAAACCAGCAACAAGACTCGACCAAGAACACAAACTCAACAAAGCTAAAAACTGAAATTAAAATCGCAAGGCACAAAGGTGTTCTCGGTGGGGATTTTTTTGTGAGGGTTTTCTGGACTCTAGGTAAAAATAAAAGAAGATCGAGATTACCTAACGGGAAACCTGAGCTCTGATACCAACTAATAGGTGGATTGCTTCTACCTTCGCCGCGTCAACCTCAATGCCCTGTGAAGTGACAACATATCTAAGAAACACAACTCGATCCGTGAAAAACGTCAACTTCTCAAGGTTACCAAACAATCTAGCCTCACGTAGGACAGAAAAAACAACACATAGGTGTTCAACATGTTCAGTGGGAGACTTGTTGTAAATCAAGATATCATCAAAGTATACTACCACAAAGCGTCCTATAAAGGGCCGTAGGACTTCATTCATCAAGCGCATGAAGGTATTAGGTACATTAGTAAGTCCAAAAGGCATGAGAAGACACTCATATAATCCAAACTTTGTTTTAAAAGCAGTTTTCCATTCATCACCTAGTTTCATGTGAATTTGGTGGTAGCCACTACGGAGATCGATCTTAGTAAAGATAATGGCACCATTAAGCTCATCAAGGATGTCATCCAATCTAGGAATAGGGTGTCGATATCGAATGGTGATATTATTAATAGCACGACAATCAACATGCATGCGCCAACTATCATCTTTCTTAGGCACCAAAAGAATGGTACTGCACAAGGACTAAGGCTTTCACGGACGTACCCACGATCAAGAAGATCTTGTACTTGGCGCTTAATTTCTTTTGTCTCCTACGGATTGGTACGGTACGCTGCACGATTAGGAAGAGATGCTCCCAGGATCAAATCAATTTGGTGCTCGATGCCGCGTATCGGTGGCAGCCCGGGTGGTATCTCAGCAGGAAAAACATCATTAAACTCCTGCAAAAGGTCAGTGACTGCAACGGGAACAGAGCTAGGAATGTTCATAAGTGAAAACAGCATGTTCGTGCAAATCAAGCCATATATCATGCGAGTATCATCACAAATTTCAGCAAGGTCAGTTTTAGTTGCCAGCATGACACGTCTTTTCAGATTAATAACTTGTTATGAAGAAGGAGAAGCAACTTTTATCTTTCTGTTGCCTCAAAAGAATTTTGGCTACTTGCTGGTTTTCAGAAGGTTGTTTGTTCGTTTGTGCATCCTTAGCATGTTTTTCTTGTTAAAATTTCACAATTTCAGCTGGAGTCATAGGAAGCAAAGTAACTTTCTTTCCTTTATACATAAATGTGTACTTATTGCTCCTACCATGGTGTGTAGCATCAGTATCATACTCCCATGGCCTACCAAGTAATATAGAACATGCTTGCATTGGTACTACATCAAAAACAGCACCTTCGAAGTATGTACCAATGGAAAATCTGATGTGAGTAGTTTGTGTTACCTTGACCTTACCGCTATTGTTGAACCATTGCATGTGGTAAGGGTGTGGATGCGCACGTGTGGGAAGTTGAAGCTTAGTTACCATGTCGTGGCTCACCAAATTGTTTCAACTAATGCCGTCGATGATGACACATACACAGTGGTCATTGACGATGAAGAAGGTCTGAAACAGATTGTTCCATTGTTCACAGTCGTCCTGCTCCATGTGAGTGCTCAAAACACGTTGTACAATAAGTGCTTCATGGTCGGCAGAGGCATCCGGTGCAAAAACAGCATCATCGTCGGAAGCATCATAATCTCCTGCAATGTTAGCAGCAAGTGCATATTCATCTTCAACATCACTAGCACTTACATTGCCACCGTCTTCCGTATCAATATACGCCAACTGACTAAGGTAGTCCTTCATAACATGGCCAAATCCTTTGCATCGGTGACACTGGATCATTGCAGAACGTGCAGTAGAGGCCGCCGAGGAGGTGGGCTTGGCTGGCGCCTTGGATGCTGTAGCTTTGGAGCTCTCAGCCTGGGCTATAGATGCAGAATGTGCTGATGTAACCACCGGTCGAGAAGGAGGTGGTGGTCGCTGCTGCTGCCCACTTGAGTGTGAAGTGGAACCACCAATGTTGGTCCTCATGCTGCGTTGTGGTTGTTGGCGATCCTACAATTTTTTTTCTGCAAGTATAGAAAGATGGAAAAGACGAGTGATAGTATTGTATTCTTTATAATCAATGATATCCTGAATTTCACGTCTTAAACCACCATAAAAACGGTCCATTTTATCCTCATTGTTCTCCTCAATTTCAGCACGCATGCAACCTATTTGTAGCTCCTGATAATACTCCTCTACCGATTTATTTCCTTGGTTTAGGCGCTGCAATTTTTTTTCTCAAATCACGTTTATAAGAAGGAGGAACCCATCTACCACCCATTTGTCGTTTTAACATACCCCAGTTTTGTGGTTCATTGCCAACCTGAACTATTTCAGTCCACCTAAGAAGAGCATATCCAGTGAAGTCACTAGTAGCTAAGCGCACGCGGTGGATAGCAGGAACCATGTGAGCATTAAATTTTTGTTCGACTGACATCTCCCAATCTAAATATGCATCTGGATCCTATGTGCCAGCAAAATGAGGTACTGAAAATTTTACCTTGTAGTAGGGATCATTGTTCCGCTGTTGTCATTGTTACCTAGTGGATGGCGGTTGCGGTGGCCGCCCATACCTTGACGATAGAACTGAAAGCGATGACGTGCAGCCTCGTCAGGGTCAATGCCATTGTTCCCGGCATCGGATAGGTTGTCTTCCTCCTCAACATGATCATCTTCCTCCTCAACAAGGTCATCGTCGGCTTGTGCATTAGGCAAGCGTGTCTCCAGGGTATTCATCTGGTCCACTAGGTCAGCCACAGTATGCGCGAGACATTCGATGGAGTGTTGGGTCTGCCGCTGAGACTCCAGTAGAGCACGTCATGAGACACAGTCATTAAAATCAGATGGAGGGGTACCATTGTTATCTACCATGTTAGTGAAAAGACAAACAACAAAGAATAATCCTTATGGAACGCAACTAGGTGGAGTGGTGGTTGTGTAGTAGAAGCAATCCGTCAAGCGCCTTACTCACGCTTGCAAGTGTTCTTACCATGCCGCAGTGAGGTCACCGGCCTACAGGTGAAGAACCAAGTGGAGGGTGGTGGGCGATTGCAAGATGTGAACCTGTCCTGACCAAGAGAAGGTGTAGCTTGGAAGGCAAAGTAAGTAGCAAGGAATAGCGATAGTAATAACAGTTAAACCGCAAGTTCAATAAGTGTTCCCTAGTACTCGTCAAAGTTGCTAGTCTAAGTTCTCCCAAGGTGAAATTCAAGCAATAGAGGGAAACTATGTGCCCAAAACTCAAGTGGAAGGCAGAACAAGGTAGCAAACGACAGGACCAGTTCTCTTTTGCTTCTTTATTTCTCGTTTTTTTTTGTTTTTTTTTCACTATATTTTTTGAACAAGGATGACAAGAGATGCAACCACAAAAATTGGCACCTACAACTGAGGTGGGATGTGGTTCGCAAAAATTCAACAAGTTCTCTAGACGGCGTGCAAAAACTTTGACCAATTTTTTTCTTTATCTTCCTGATTTTTTTGGCAATTCTGATGAAACCAAACAGGACAAAGTCCAGTTTGAGTCGGCTCCAAATTGGGAGAAGAAGATGCTCAAAAAATTTAAGATCTTGCTGACAAACGAGCGAAAAGTTATGCCTATTTTACCGAAGGGGGGTCACAAGGACTCGATGTGGAAAACCGAGTAGGAAACCAAGTGGAAACTGACTAGGGTTGTGGAGGGGGGGTTTCGGGTGGGGTAATTTTTTTTGAGACACAAGATCAACTACTACTCAACGACACAAAGGGATGACTAAACCAGCAACAAGACTCGACCAAGAACACAAACTCAACAAAGCTAAAAACTGAAATAAAAATCGCAAGGCACAAAGGGGTTCTCTGTGGGGATTTTTTTGTGAGGGTTTTCTGGACTCTAGGTAAAAATAAAAGAAGATCGAGATTACCTAATGAGAAACTGGAGCTCTGATACCAACTAATAGGTGGATGAGTCCCGATCTTCCGCTAGGTAAGGATAACTTGGATTGTTAGAGAATCTCGATGTTGACGATCCAAGGCTCCGGTCCGACAGATCAAAACCTTACAATCGCTACACCACAGTCTCCGTTGGTTATCAACCACGCAGGGCTTAATTGACCTCGCAACGAAGGCTAGTTCCTGCAAGTGAATCCAAGAACACAAGCAAGAACTGGAAGAACATGAGTCGAATGCCAAATCACAGATGAACTATGATGAGGTGAGGTTTCACAAACACCGTTGTAGCAGCCAATCGGTCCGGTGCAAGAGCGGGATCTAAACACACGAGTGTAGATGCAAACAAAGCAAAACCTAACCCTAATGACATCTGTCGTGAGTATATATAGTCGTGGGCAGCTGTAACAGCCCCAAAATTAAAAGGGAATAAAATAAAGGAAAAATAATATTAAATAAATTTCTGAATTTTGTTATTAAAGAAAATCCTAAAAGAACCCTATTAAAGCCAAACAGAGGTAAATATTCAAAATTTGGACTTGAAAATTTTATGGGATAAACTAGAGACCAAGAAATATTTTTTTAGAATTTTTACAAAATTTTAGCAACAGTGCTTCAAGCCTTAATCAAATAATTAATTTTTTGGAATTATTTTAATTAGAAAAATAATTTTTAAAGAGTGTTGGGCCGCCTCCCTCCTTTCCTCCCTCGGCCCGGCCCAATCCAAGACTGCACACGCTGACATGCGGGGCCGCCCTGTCAGCGCTCCCTCCCCTCCCTCTCTCCTCCGCGCACGCCCCGCTAGGCCCACCTGGCAGCCGCACCCCGCGCCCCCCCAGCCTCTGCCATCGATGGCCCACTTGTCGGCGCCGAAGCCCCCTCACTCCCGCTGCCAAGCATGGCCCGCTCGTCAGCCTCTTCCCTTTCGCTTTCCCGCAGTTCCCCACGCGCCTTCACCGTAAATGGCATAAACCCGAGCATTAGGAAAGCTCACCGGCGCTAGATGGAATCCTTTCGGATTCGCATCGGTGGCCTACCAATTAGACACCAGCGAGCCCCTATATAAGGCCTCCCACCTCGCCGCACTCCGTCACGACACCAGAAACCTAGGTCATCGCAATCCCGAAGCCGCCGCCTTCATTTTTCGGGTTGTCCCCTCTGTTCTCGCTCCGGCAAGACCTTGCCGACGCTCCCGGCCACCGCCGACCTCGCCGTCGCCACTGATAGGACCGCCTCCCCGCCCTATACCCCGGCCTCGCCTTGGTTGGCCGTGAAGACCCCTGGAACCCGTCACCGTCGTTGATCCCGCAGGACACCGCAGCCCTCTCCTCGACGCCGACCACCGCCACTACTCCAACGTCATCACCACCGGTATGCCGGGAACCCCCTTGTGCCCCTCTTTCCATTTTTGGCTTTTACCGCACCATGGGACCTCGCTGTCCTCGGGGATCCGCCGCCGTTGCATCGCCGGAGCTGGAGAAGAAGGGTAATTTACCCCCTTCAGCCCGTGCCGTGCCGGAAGGGATCTGGGCCGTTCGATCCGATGCGGGCGGTTAGGATTATAACCCCGTCAGGTTTAATCAGGGCCATTCATTTGGCCGAACGGGTATCAAGGCCTGAGGGCCGTCGGATCTCACTTAACCCGCCCCGCGCGTGCTCTGGCCGTTGGATCCTGATCCTGCGGTCCTGATCACCCCGGCTCACACACGCAGTCGCCGGTTCACGGTGAACCCAGTTCACCGTGGACCAGAGACTGTTTTCTGGTTTAAAAATAATTCAGAAAATAGTTTAAACTTTAAAAATTCATATCTTGCTCAAATTAACTCCAAATTTCACCATTTTAATTCTAGAAAATTTATCTTTTTATCCTCTACACTTTTATGCAATAAAACAATATGTTTATTTGGCACATAATAACCTTATTAAATAATAAAGAAAATTCCCCTTTAGGGTTTAATTAATTCTTTAAACAAATAATTCAGAAAGATCCTTAAAAATTTATAAATTAATTCCAGAAGATATAATGGCTCCATTTCAGTGTTATTAATACATTAAAAATGGAATGACCATTTTGTCCAAGACATTTTGTTAAATAACATTTCTAAGACCCATTTTAGGATTTAATTATTATTTCATTCAGAAAAACTCTCAAAAATTTATATATTAATTTTAGATGATATATTAACTCCAGTACACTGTTTATAAGCCAATAAAAATATAATAATTCATTTTGCCCTTTTCATCTTATTAAACAAACATTGCCAAGGCCCTTTAAGATAAAAGATTAACTCCTATAATAAAAATGCAACACTTTACAAAAATATCATGAAAAATTATATAGTAAATTCAGAGAACTTAATTCCACTGTTAGTAATACAATAAAAATAGAATATTCACTTTGTCCACTTTATTCCATTTAATGATATTGCAAAGGCCCTTTTAGGACATTTAATTAATGCATTTAAGAAAAAGTCAACCCTTTATGGAAATATCCTAAAATTTATATAACAACCCCATGAAACCTAATAACTTAAGTCCAGTATTTTTACTACAATTAAAATAATAATAAGGTTATTCAATACCTTTTTACTTCAACTTTAAAAAGGGAAAAATAAAAACCCCCTAGGAAAATAATTAAATCAAGTTATAAAATTAAGGAATCTCATTAGAAATTAATCTTAAATGTTTAAGTAACAAATCCCTAAAAGTTAAGACTCTATCTCCTTTACTTAAATCCAACAACAACTTGTATGCTTGTAGGCTTGATTTTGGATTGTTTATTGAATGTTGTGTTTACTTTTCCGTATCGAGAAGACTACGACGTCGTCGAAGATCCGGAGTTCTATCCCGAGGTTCCTCCTTCACCCTTTGCGGATCAAGGCAAGTCAACGACCATCTCTGTGGAAACAGTTGATCATGTTGAGCCCATGTTTTAATAAATTAACGCTATAACTCATAGGTTAATATTGCATTAGTCAAAGATCAAGTCGTACACTTATATTTATTAGATCCTCGTCCTTGTGTGCAAACCCAAGCCATGCTTCTTGAGCCTTAACTCCTTGTCACTCTACCAATATTATATTAGCTAGTGCCCAATGTACCGGCACAACCGCTATAAGATATAAAGAATGAGTCGTAGATAGCTGGATTCTGATATATGAAAATCCCCGTTATTCTCGTCTCTGGACTCTGTTGGAGTTGGCTAAGTTATAAGTATGGTGGGTTCCGGGTGCAAGCTCGGAAACTGGTTGGTCGCACCCGGGGCACTATAAGGACCAGTCTGCGGGATCTGTTGCAAAGCACTTCCGTACCAACCACAAGTCTAATGGGTAAGTCCTAACCGGAAGTATGGAACACCCCGACTCTCTGCACCATAGTGGAGGGGGCAAGGGGCTAGCCCTCAGGGCGCCTTGTACCAAAGAAGGCTCAAGGGGGGGTATGGTGAGGCACCGACACGTCGGGGCACCATATGAAACCTATAAGAGGGTGCTGTTGAGTCGAGGCGAACCTTACGGAAGGTTTTGGCACGAGTTCCCGTGAAATCGGTCATCCCGTTACACCTTGGTGTAGGTGATGAGTGCGTGCCTTGTGGGTACAGTGGTACATCTCTGATCAGAGTAAAATAAATCTTTTCGAAAAGCCGAGCCCACGGTCAAGGGTGGGTTGTGTGACTACTCGCAGTTAGTTTACAATTGTTTGAATGATTGAGTTATTCATGGCATGTAAGGACTGTTGTGCGAGGAGGTAAAACGTACTCCTCGAGTTAGAAGATGATGATGCATACACATGTTTACTTTTCAGTACTAATAAATTGATCACATTTAATGCTTTACAATTATGCTTCTTCCGCAAAACTAGCCACTATCTCCCTTGTTATTACCTTGCATTATATTTGCATTCGGTGGCTTGCTGAGTACATCTGTACTCACCCCGTTGACTTACACCATCAGAGCCCGTCTACTACGAGGAGGATGAATGTCTGGAGTAGCGACCCAGTCAAGGCAAGACTGGAAGGAGGCGTTCATCTAGGACCCTTATTTTATTAGTTTCTCTTTATCTTTATTCACTTTTGTATTAATGCGGTCTATGAACCGTGAATGATTGCCCGTATTGTACGAGGTCGCGTGATGAACGTCTTGTTTTATTGATTTTCTATGGAATTTCAATAAGGTCCTGATTTATTAAATCGGGGCGCGACAGCAGCCTGTAGGAGGCGCACACGACTCGGACTATGGGCCAACACGGCCTCCAACTCAGTACAAGGTCCAACTCGGCCCAATTCTGTCACGTAGGACTATTTCAGTCATACAGGATGACTCGAGAAACCAACGCCAAAAGATCTATCTTCTCCGTAGCTTTCCAGAAAGTCCAAGAACGCACCAATCGGACTTCGTATGAGGAAGTTACGCCCATTTTGGTGCATGGTGGTTGATGTAGTCCGAACCAGCGAATTCTTGACTTCAAATCATCCGTGCGACTCCGTCTTCAACTCCAACTCTCCTATTCCATCTCCCATGTTCCAAAGCAACAAAATATCACTAGTATTTAGTAGCATCCCATCCAAACAAATATTAACATAGTTGCTAAGGAAAGAATTAACCTCATGGTTCAAGCGACGACCACAGGCGCGTGTGATTGGTCCTTGTAATTGAATTGTAGGTAGAGGCTCCACGTGTGTATCATGTGAAGTGATGTCCTCATCAGCCGGCGATCAGGGGACCGAGATCCGGGGCCGAATCGGAGTGACGCGGTGGCCGGTGGCGGTAATTAGAAAGGTGGCCGACGGGAAAGGAAAAGGGGGATCCCCTTCCATTGGAGAAGATGGATCTTGGCCTGTAGATTCCACCATAAATTTTCCAAGTTAAAATTTGAAGTATTCCCTCTTGTTTGGTTTAAATAGGGTTCTTTTAGTATTTTCTTTAATTAAATAAATCCTTTAAATTCCTCAAAATTCGTTTTCCTTATTTTATTTATTTTTAATTCTTGGGGTGTTACAATCCTATCCCCCTTACAGAGAATCTCGTCCTCAAGATTCGGATCAATCCTCAAATAGCTCCGGATGCTGCACTTTTAGTTCTTCCTCTTTTTCCCATGTAGCTTCCTCTACGGCATGATTGGTCCACTGAACTTTATAGAAATGTATGACTCGACTCCTCGTGATCCTTTCCTTGACTTCCAAGATTCTGATGGGCTTCTCAACGTAGGTCAGATCCTCTTGTATGTTCAACTGCTGAAGGTCAACTTGCTCTGTTCGAACTCGAAGACACTTCTTTAGATGTGACACATGAAACACGTCATGTACCCCAGCCAATGAGGGTGGTAGCTCTAACTGATAAGCGACCTCGCCTTGACATCGGACGATGAGGAAAGGTCCCACGTATCGAGGCGCTAATTTCCCTCTCATGTTAAACCTTTGATTGCCACGGAGGGGAGTCACTCATAGGTAAACATGATCTCCCTCTTCAAAGGCTAGATCTCGACGACGATTGTCCGCATAGCTCTTTTGTCGAGATTGGGTTGTCTTGAGTCTGTCCTTGATGATCCGTACTTTCTCTTCAGCTTCCTGAAGGATGTCTGTTCCAAAAACTTGGGATTCACCGGTCTGATCCCAAAGTAAAGGTGTTTTGCACTTGCGTCCATATAAAGCTTCGAATGGAGACATCTGAAGGCTGGCTTGATAGCTGTTATTTTATGAAAACTGGGCGTACGACAAACTCTTGTCCCAAGTTCCTCCAAAGTCCAAGGCACATGCCCGGAGCATATCCTCTAATATCTGATTTACCCTTTTAGTTTGTCCATTTGTCTGAGGGTGGTATGTTGTGCTGAAGTTTAGTCTTGTTCCCATTTCCTCTTGAAGGTTTTTCAAAAACCGAGACGTGAACTGACTCCCTCTATCGGAGACTATCTTCCTAGGTACACCATGGAGGCATACTATGCGGGCCATATACAACTCTGCTAGTTTAGGGCCACTAAAGGTCGTCTTGACGGCTATGAAGTGAGCTACCTTTGTTAGCCGATCGATGATTACCCATATAGAATCATAACCAAGTTGGGTCTTTGGGAGTCCGGTGATGAAGTACATACCAATCTCTTCCCATTTCCATTCAGGCACTTTAAGTGGCTGTAACAGCCCTGTGGGTCTCTGGTGCTCTGCCTTCACTCATCGGCAGGTGTCACACTCCGCGACGAACTGAACAATCTCTTTCTTCATGCTAACCCACCAATATCGTTCTTTCAAATCATGGTACATTTTCGTACTCCCAGGGTGGATGGAGTATAGAGTATCATGGGCTTCCCTTTGAATAAGGGTTTTTATCTCTAGTTTATCGGGTACACAGATCCTGGTTCTGAACCATACGGTGTCATTCTCGTCTTCTGAAAATCCTAGGGCCTTGCCTTGTCTCATGTTCTTCTTAATTGTGGCTATGTCCGGGTCTTCCAACTGAGCTTCACGGATCTGCTCGAACAGGACTGGTCGGGCCTGGAGGGTGGCTAGTTAGGCTCGTGTGGTTATCCCGAGGTTTAACTTTTCCATCTCTTTATATAACAAAGGTGTGTGATCCTGAATCATGATGGTGGTGAAATATCCTTTACGACTTAATGCATCAACCACCATGTTTGCTTTGTCGGGATGGTAGTGAATTCCTAGGTCGTAGTCCTTTATCAATTCAAACCATCGCCTTTGCCTAAGGTTGAGATCCGGCTGCGTGAAGATATACTTCAAACTCTTGTGGTCTGTGAAAACCTCGCACCGATTTCCAACCAAATAGTGCCTCCATATCTTCATGGCGTGCACTACAGTGGCCAATTCTAAGTCATGAGTAGGGTAGTTCAGCTCATGGGGTCTCAATTGCCGAGAGGCGTACGAGACAACCTTTCTGTCCTGCATAAGAACACATCCCAAACACTAGCGAGATGCGTCGCAATAGACATGGAAGTCCTTCCTTATATCTGGTAGGGTCAGTATGGGTGCTGACACTACCCGTGTCTTGAGGGTCTGAAAACTTTCCTCGCATTCGAGGGTCCATTCAAACTTCTCTCCTTTCTGCAATAGCTTGGTCATAGGCTTGGCTATCTTGGAGAAATTCTCAATAAATCATCGGTAGTATCCTGCTAAGCCCAGGAAACTCCGTATCTCAGATACGTTGGTTGGTGGCAACCAATCTATAACTTTTTCCACGGTGGCAGGGTCTACCACAATCCCTTGTGCAGAGATAATGTGTCCTAGGAACTTCACTTCCGCCGTCCAAAATTTACACTTGTTGTACTTGGCATACAACTGATGTTCCCTGAGTTTTCCTAGGGTCAACCGGATGTGGGTCTTGTGCTCCTCTTTGTCCTTGGAATAGATGAGAATGTCATCGATAAACACCACGATAAACTTGTCCAAGTATTCCATAAACACCATGTTCATCATATTCATGAAGAAGGCCGGGGTGTTGGTCAAACAAAAGGACATGACAGTGCACTCATAAAGTCCATAGCAAGAGGTGAATGTTGTCTTGGGTATGTCTTCCTCTCGAATCCTCAGCTGATGATAACTGGACCGTAGGTCGATCTTGGAGAACACAGTGGCTCCTTTCAACTGATCAAATAGATCATCGATCCTGGGTAATGGGTACTTGTTCTTGATGGTTACCTCATTCAAGGCTCGATAATCTACGCACATACGCTTAGCCTTATCTTCCTTCTTCTCGATGAAGATTACGGGGGCTCCCTATGGGAATGTGTTGGGTCTGATATATCCCTTCTTCTCAAGATCTTCAAGCTGCTGCTTCATTTCTGCTAGCTCATTGGCGGCCATCCGATATGGTCGCTTATAGATGGGAGTGGTTCCGGGTACTACATCAATCCTGAACTCGATGTCCCTCTTGGGTGGCATCCCCGGTAAATCCTCTGGGAAAACATCGGGGTACTCATAGACTACCGGTATTTCTTCGAAGGTAATCTGGTGTAGATGAGGTCTACCAGGATTCTGACTCGGCATCTGAAAGGTGATGAGTCCCTTCTTCACTGGTCACGGTCACTTGCCTTTGGGCACATCTTATCACTCCTTGATGTTTGTTGAGCCAGTCAATTCCTAGAATCAGATCCAAACCTTGGCATTCTATTAGAATTGGGTCAGCCCAGAATATTGTACCTTGGATATCTACCCATACCCTTGGACTATAAGAGTGGGCATTGGTTTGTTTGCCTGGGGTGGCTATCAGTACTGGTCTTGCTAATTCGCATTGGTCCAGGTTATATTTTTCCACAAAAGTTGTTGAAATGAAAGAATGCGTAGCTCTAGTGTCGAATAGGACCACTACATGTGCTGAATGTATGGTGAATTTACCCATGAAGATCTCCGGTGCAGCTTGGGCTTCTTCGGCGTAGACATGGTTGACGCGGGCGCGGACGGCAGGATTGGCCGCGACTCCTTGCGGACTCTTGGGGTGGGGGCACTGGTGGGAGTAATGCCCTTCTTGGCAGCAATTGAAACAGATCACGGGCTTGCCATGCTTGTCGCGCAGGACCTCTACTTTCTTGGCAGGGGCGGGTGGAGCAGCTGGTGCGACAGGAGCGGGGTGAGGGTGTACTGCTCCCGGGTTGTTGGCGGATAGAGCGGGCCGATAGACAGGGCGCGGGTGATACTGGGGCACTAGTGGGGGAGGTGCAAAACATGGCCTCTTCACCATTCCTTGGTTCTGGTGGAAGGCGATCATTCTCTTCTTCTTCAGGTCGACCTTGTTCTACTCGGTCTCCTGAATGATAGCCTTGTTGACCAACTTCTAAAAGTTGGCATAGTCTCCGGAGACCAACTGAAGGGAGAGCTCGTCCTTTAGCCCCCGGAGAAACTTGGACTGCCGGGCCGTATCCGTACGGACTTCCTCCGGTGCATACCGGGCCAGCCGGTTAAACTCGTGCAAATACTCAGTCACGGACCTTCTTCCTTGTTGCAGGTCCCTAAACTCTAGATTCCACCATAAATTTTCCAAGTTAAAATTTGAAGTAGTCCCTCTTGTTTGGTTTAAATAGGGTTCTTTTAGTATTTTCTTTAATTAAATAAATCCTTTAAATTCCTAAAAATTCGTTTTCCTTATTTTATTTATTTTTAATTCTTGGGGTGTTACAGTTATGGCCAATATTCCAACTTCTGGCCATCTTCACGCATCAGGCAGTACGAACTCAGTCGAGTGACCTCGGCGATGATGAAAGGTCACTCCCATTGAGCCGAGAGCTTTTGGGTCCCGGCCACTGATTGGACTCAGAGGAGGACCAAGTATCAGACAGTCTAGATTGAGGTAGCACTTCTGTCTGGACTGGGCTATCTTCACTCTGTCCCTGATGATCTTAACCTTCTCTTCAGCTTCTCTTAGTATATCTGTCCCAAATAGCTGCGACTCTCCGGTCTGATCCCAGAGCAGTGGCGTTCTGCACTTACGCCCATAAAGTGCTTCGAATGGGGACATTTGCAGGCTGGCTTGATAGCTGTTGTTGTAGGAGAACTCTGCATAGGGCATGTTCTTGTCCCACATTCCACCAAAGTCTAGAGCGCAAGCTCTAAGCATATCCTCCAATATCTGGTTGACCCTTTCGGTTTGACCGTCGGTCTGTGGATGATAGGCGGTGCTAAAGTTCAGCCGGGTGCCGAGTTCCTCTTGAAGGTTCTTCCAAAACTTGGAGGTAAATTGACTCCCACGGTCAGATACGATCTTCTTAGGAACTCCGTGAAGGCATACGATCCGGGTCATGTACAACTCAGCCAACTTGGCGACGGTGTAAGTTGTCTTGACGGGGATGAAGTGATCCACCTTGGTGAGTCGGTCGACGATCACCCAGATAGAATCATGACCAGCTTGGGTCCGGGGCAGTCCCATGATGAAGTCCATCCTGATCTCTTCCCACTTCCATTTGGGGACCTTGAGGGGTTGAAAGAGTCCGGCAGGTCTTTGATGCTCTGCCTTGACTCACCGGCATGTGTCGCACTTGGCCACATACTCAGCTATTTCCCTCTTCATGCTGACCCACCAGTATTTTTCTTTCAGGTCTTGATACATCTTTGTACTCCCAGGATGAATGGAGTAGAGAGTATCGTGGGATTCCTGAAGGATGAGGGTCTTCAACTCAGGCTTGTCGGGTACGCATATCCGGTTTTCGAACCAGATGGTACCATGCTCGTCCTCGGAAAATCCGGGGGCCTTACCCTTTCTCATGTTCTACTGGATCTCCAAGATGTCTAGGTCTTCCTTCTGCTTTTCTCGGATCTGGTCTATCAAGATAGGCCTAGACTCCAAGGCAGCGAGGTACGCTCGGGTGGTGATCCCTAAATTCAGCCTTTCCATCTCCTTGTATAGCAAAGGGGCTTGGTCTTGTATCATGATGGCATTGTAGTACCCTTTTCAACTAAGGGCGTCTGCCACCACATTTGCCTTGCCTGGATGATAATGGATGCCCAAGTCGTAATCTTTGATCAGTTCCAACCATCTCCTTTGCCTAAGGTTCAGGTCCGGTTGGGTCAATATATACTTGAGGCTCTTGTGGTCGGTGAAGATATCACCTCGATTTCCCACAAGGTAATGCCTCCATATCTTCAAGGCATGAACCACGGCTGTCAACTCCAAGTTGTGGGTTGGGTAGTTCAGCTCATGCGGTCTCAGCTGTTGGGAGGCGTAGGATATCACCTTCCCATCTTGCATCAAGACACATCCCAATCCTTATGAGAGGCATCACAGTAGGCGTGGAAGTCTTTCCGGATGTCTGGCAGGGTCAGGATCGGAGCTGACATGAGCTTCTTCTTCAGGGTTTGGAAGCTTTCTTCGCAATCTGGGGTCCATTCAAATTTTACTTCCTTTTGAAGCAGTCTAGTCATAAGCTTGGCTATCTTCGAAAAATTCTCGATGAACCGGCGGTAGTATCCGGCCAATACGAGAAAACTCTGGATCTCGGTCACAGTCATGGGCTGCAACCAGTTGGTTAACGCTTTCACGGTGGTTGGGTCCACTGCTATTCCTCTGGCAGATATAACATGACCGAGGAACTTCACCTCTGACGACCAAAGCTCGCACTTGCTGTATTTGGCGTACAATTGCTGCTCCCTTAGCTTTCCGAGGGTCAAACGGAGGTGGGTTTCATGCTCTTCCTTGGTCTTGGAGTAAACGAGGATATTGTCGATGAATACCACGATGAACTTGTCCAAGAACTCCATGAATACATTGTTCATCATGTTCATGAAAAAGGCAGGGGCATTCGTGAGTCCAAACGACATCACAGTATACTCGTAGAGTCCATAGTGGGAGGTGAAGGTGGTCTTGGGTATGTCCTCTTCTCTAATCCTCAATTGGTGATAACCTGACCTGTGGTCAATCTTGGAAAACACCGAGGATCCCTTCAGTTGATTGAACAGGTCATCAATCTGAGGCAACGGGTACTTGTTCTTGATGGTTACATCGTTCAAGGCTCTATAGTCCACGCACATCCTCTTGGTCTTGTCCTTTTTCATGGCAAAGATGACCTGTGCACCCCAGGGTGAGGTACTCGGTCGGATATACCCTTTCTGCTCAAGGTCTTCGATGTTGCTCTTGACCTAGGCTAATTCATTGGCGGCCATCCGGTATGGGCGCTTGGAGATTGGAGTGGTCTTGGGGACAAGTTCGATTCTGAATTCGATGTCCCGCTTGGGAGGCATTCCTGGTAGGTCCTCTGGGAAGACGTCCATAAACTCCTTGATGATGGGCACTTCTTCAAGAGCTAGAGAGTGAAGAGATGCTTCAGGGGTTTTGCAGCTGGTCATCCGAAAGGTGACGGCCTCGCCTTCGGGGTTGGTCACTGTTACGGACTTGTTGGCACAGTCGATCACTCCCTTGTGCCTCATCAACCAATCCATCCCTAGGATGAGGTTGAGTCCGGTGCACTTAATGAGGATAGGCTCTGCCCAGAACGATACTCCTAGGATCTCTATCTTAACCTTAGGACTGTGTAAGTGGGCTAAGGTTTTATTGCTTGGAGTGGCAATCATCATGGGGATGGATAGAGGGAGTACGTTCAAGTGGTGGGTTTTCACAAAATCTTCTTAGATGAAAGAATGTGTTGCTCCAGAGTCAAATAAAATCATAGCTGGTACGGAATTTGTGGTAAACGTACCGAGCACGACTTCGGGAGCCTCCTGAGCTTCCTCCGCGGTGATGTGGTTGATGCGGGCACAAACTGCCTGGTTGGGTGCCGCGCCTTGGGGCTGCTTGGGGTGAGGACACTGGTGCGAATAGTGCACTTCCTTCCGACAGTTGAAGCAGATGACCGGCCTCCCTTGGCGATCCTTCAAGACCGGGGCCTTTGCGGCGGACGTCGGCGGAGCGGGCAGAGCTGGTGGAGCGGGATGGGGATGCCCGACGTTGGATCCACCGGTGGCGTGAGGTGGCCTGTAGGCGGGCCGAGGATGGTAAGCGGGCGCTGGTGGCGGAGGAACGAAGCGGGGCCTCTGGGAATTCACCTGTTGATGCTTGAAGGCGATCATCTTCCTCTTCTTGAGATCCAACTTATTTTGCTCAGTCTCATGGATGAGCGCTTTATTTACTAGCAGTTAGAAGTCGGCGTAGTCGGTGGCGACGAGCTTGATGGACAACTCATCCTTAAGTCCCCGGAGGAACTTAGCTTGGCAGAGGGCGTCGGTCCGCACTTCCTCTGGCGCGTAGCGTGCCAGACGGTTGAATTCATGGAGATACTCCATGACGGTCCGGTTGCCTTGTTGCAGGTCGCGGAACTCCTGCTGCTTCACCGCAATGACTCCGGCGGGGACGTGGGCGGCACGGAAGGCGATAGTGAACTCTGCCCATGTCACCACTCCATAGCGGGACCTTGGAGCTGATGAGTGGCGAAGGCCACTCGCTCCCCGTCGGTGCAGGGGAGAAGGTCCAGCTTCTTCCCTATGGTGCGGAGCCAATCTCCTGCCTCCATGGGGTTGGTGGTGCTAGAGAAGATGGGCGGGCGCACGCGCCGAAACTCCAAGAGTTGGGGAGCAGGCGCGGGTGGACGTGCACGAGGGGCAGGCTCCCCATTCTGTAGACGATCCAACTGAGCTTGTTGGTGCTGCATTCGAATGAGGAGGGCGGTGATTAGTTGGTTCTGGTTCGCCATCATCTCCGCCAAGGTGGGATGGTTGGCGGATGGCGACCCAGACTGTCGTGGGCCCGTTGCACCCCAGTTGGGTACAACACCCTCGGGCGCGTCACGACTTCCTCCTTCTCCGTTGTTGGAGCCGGTGTTCTGATGGTCGGCCATCTTCTGAACATACGACGTTTTGAGGCAAAAAGATGATGAATTAACAATATAATTAAAAATAGCTCATAAGGCTCATGCATATAAACCAAATGGTAAAAAATGTTCATTACAATCAAGCTCTTATTCTATCTACAACACAACTCGCTGTAGATAGCACCACATACAAAAATTATTTTATTAGAAAAGCGGCGTCTAGCGCCTACTCGCCACCGGAGGCGGTCTCCGTGCTCTCGGAACCACGATTACACGGCTCCCGAGGGATGGTGGGCTCGAGAAAGTTCTCGATGATTGGGTCGGAGACGAGGCCGGGGCATGGTGCAGGGGGGCTGGTGGATGGTCCGGCGGTGGAGGGGTGTGGCGGGATCCTCTTGGGGCGAGGGGCAGGCTCACAGATGGGCTTCCTCTTCCTCGGGAGGAGGGGAACCATCTCCGCGATGTCTTTCTGCAGCTGCATGATCTTGCGCTGCAGCTCGCCATTATGTTGGATCAAGTTCTTCGTCTCCTCACGAAGAAACTCAACTGCCTCATGGTGCTCGTCGGCGTCAAGCACCGCCTTAGTATGGAGGTCATCCATGGCCAAAAGAAGACGCGACTGCCGGGCCATGACCGGATCACGCACGGAGTGAACTCCGAGGTAGATGCTATGGTAGATGCCGGGAGTGCGCTTCGGCACAAGCCGGAAAGATGAGTTTTGAAGATGATCATCATAGATCATCCTCATCTCCATAAGGGCCTGAAGGGCGACTCGTTGGCACGCGACGTCGAAAGTTGGGCCCCCAAGTGCGGTGGTGTAAGGTGGCAGGTGCTCTCCAGAGCCGTGGACGGTGAGGGAGACGTCGCAGGTCCTAGCAAACTCCTCCAGGTACACCCCCTGGAATTCGGGCTCGAAGAGGAACCCGAGGAAGGTAAGCATCATACGAAGCTCCCTGACGAAGCCTTCGTTGTGGCGGCAGTAGCTATGCACTTGGTAGACAGGCATCTACAAAAAAACAACAAGTTGAAGAAAAGTGAGGAGAGGAACAAAGTTTATAAAATAGGTTTTCGAGAAATAATTTTCTGTGGCTATTGGCTAGGCGGGTCTGTTTGGCTTCCTACAGTCAAGTCGGCTCTGATACCATCTTGTGGTGCCCCGATTTACCGAATCGGAACATTATTGAATTTCGTAAGAAAAACAATAATACAAGAGGTTCATCATGCGACAATCGTACATACGACAGTATTCATGGTACGCGGACCATATTTATTACATCGGAGTTTAATAAAAACAATAATAAAAATAATTGAAATGCATGACGAACGCCTTCTCCAACATCTTTTCACTTGACTAGGTCGCTACTCTAGATCTTACGGGTATGAGTACAAAAAGTACTCAACAAGCCACAGCAAATGCAATAATAATGCAGGACAATAACCAAAGGGAGGATAATTGGCTAAAAGTGCGGAAAAGTACATTTTCAGTTATTGCAGATAATGTGGTCAAGTTTTATCATGCGGAAAATAAACATGAACAACAATAATATCATCTAACTCGAGGAGTACGTTTTACCTCCTCGCACAACAGTCCTTACATATCAAACCATCATGCACATATGTATCAAATGTAATCTAACTGTGGGATGTCACGCAACCCGCCCTTGACCTTGGGCTCAGCTTTTCGAAAAGATTTAAGACTCTGATCAGAGATGTACTACTGTACCCACAAGGCACGCACTCATCCCAAACGAGATGACCCATACCATGGGAACTCGTGCCAAAACCTCAACATGAGATGCTGCTTGACCCATCTCCAAATGGTAGCCTCGGTTTGGAACACTCCATACCTTAGTTAGGACTTACCCATTAGACTTGTGGTTAGTACGGAAGTGTATTGCAACGGATCCCGCAGACCGGTCCTTATAGTGCCCCGGGTGCTACCGACCAATGCCCTAGCTTGCACCCGGAACCCACCATGCATTCACTCACAACCACGACTCATCACCGACAAAATTCCAAGGATAAGAATAACGGGGATCATATAGTAGAACCATGTTGCTATGACTCATTTTTATCCTATAGCGATCGTGTCAATACATTGGACACTAGCTAATAGTAGTAATCATATGGTGACAAGGGGGTTAGGTGAGATAGCATGGCTTGGGTTGCACATCAAGGTCGGGGGATCCTAAATAAATATATTGTAAGGGTTTCATTTGACTAATGCATGTATATCCTATGTGTTTTAGCGATAGTTTAATAAATCATGGGTTCAATATGCTCAAAAGTGTTGTTTGGTGACTTGCCTTGTTCAGCGAATGGGGAGGGAGGAACTTCCGGGAAGTATTCCGGCTCCTCGATGGCGTCGTAGTCTTCCCAATATAAATAAAGTAGAATAAAATAAATACAACATCCGATTAAACAATATAAAAATCACACAACAAGAACATAGGTTTTGATTGATCCAAAATAAAGGAAACCAAATTGTTTATTTTCTGAAAATTATTTTATAAATGATTTTAAAATTAACTAAAAGGGATTATTTTCCTTTTTATAAGGGGTTTTGAATTGTGAAAAACCTCATTTTAAGTTTTCTATTTAATTTGAAATAAATGATTCAGAGAAAACTTAGTGGTTTCACCATATTAACAGGAAATGAATAAATAGAAACTTTACTGAAATTTAAATAATTGAATTTACATCTTTACCCTAAGGGCATTTGAATACCTATTTAAATAAACATGAAAAGTCCAAAGTAAACATACTATTTTTATTGTATGAACATGAAGAGAATAATATTACAAATTTTCTGAAATTGAAATGGTAATTTTTGAAGTTAAAATGCGCAAGATATGAATTATTGAAGTTTAAAAGCATTTCTGGAATTTAAATTAAACTAAAAAATAGCCTCGGGTCCACGGTGAGCCAGGCCAACGGTGAACCCGCGCACTGTGCGCGTGCGCCGGATCAAGATCCACCGTTGGATCGCGATCGGGCGGTCACGAGCGAGGCGAGGGAGTTAAGTTATATTGGACAACCACGATTAAAACGCGCGAAAGGTTACAACGTGGACGCATGAGATTGATTTACGGTTTTAAAAAGTGATCGATGACTTAGATGGTCTGGTACCCCTTTGACCGGATCAAGGGCGGAGATTAAATCTCGTAGGGCTTTAATCAGAGCGCTCCGATCGCGATCGTGCGGCCAGGATTAAATCCGGCACGACACGCGCTAAGGGGCTTGTACCCCCTTCATCTCCGGTGATGGCGGGGCTCGGGTGCGGTGGCGACGGGGCCGACGAGGGGGCTAGGCCCTAGTTCTATGCGAAAATGGACAAAGGAGGCTATGGCGGTCACGACGGTACCTTCGACGGCGATGAAGGACGACGGACGACGATCGTCGGTGAGGGTAGACGCGGAGGGCTCCTCGAGTGCTCGACGGCGACGGCGATCCTACGGTATTCTTGGCCAACGGAGGCATGGCCGAGGTCGGGCGGTGGGAGACAGTCACGACGGTGGCGACGACGTGGATGGAGGCGGTCCGAGGAGACGGCGAGCGGTGGCCGGAGGTGAAGCAGGAGAGGTGCGCTAAAATGCGAATAACGGGTGTTCTGTTCGGTCCTGGGCTGCGAGAGCGTTTGGGGTCGAACGCGGTGGAGGCCAGGGGTATAAATAGAGGCGCCAGCGAGGGTCAGAGGGGGTCACATGCATGGAAAGCCGAGGGGGTTATTTACTCACCGGTGAGGTCTCGCCATGCAGGTAAACACGATCCGGGGGCTTAAACGCGTGCCTTAACGCGTTTAAATGGCCGGCGAGCCTCTGGGAATTGAATACCGACGTTGGTTTAATGGGAGGGGGAGCCAGCGAGCAGATCCGAGGCGAGGTCATTGGCCGGAAGAGTTAGGGGGGTGGCGCGAGGTGGACGACGATCCTGATAGGCGGGGTCCACTGGGCAGCGGGCGCGGGCACGACTGAGAGCGAGGCTGTCGGGTGTGGTCGGGCTCAGCGGAGAGAGGTGTGGTGCCGACAGGTGAGGCCAGGGTGTCGGGGGCGCGGGCGCGGAGAGAGGGGGGGTCGCTGACGGGTGTGGTCCACTGGTCAGATGGCGCGCGCGAGGAGGAGTGGGCCGGGCCGGTCGGGAGAGAGAGAAAAATGGGAGGGAGCCCTTTACTGTTTAAATAAATTTCTGATTAAAAATAATCACAGAAATTGGTTTAAAATAATAGGGCTACTTCCAAGGTTGGTAAAATTTTTTAAAAATTCTCAAAAATATATCTTGGCCTTAGGATTCCACATAAAAAGTTTCAGCTCCTAGTTTGGCCATTTCATCCATGTTGTAGTTCAAAATGGTAAAGGAGGGTATTAAAGGTATTTCCAAAATAATAAATTTCAGGAAATTGGATTAAATAATATTTTTTATTACTTTGAAAATTTGGGGTGCTACACCGGGGAAGCATGGTCGGTCCGACCGTTGAAGCTTCGTCGGTCCGACTGCCGGAGTCACACTTCGCATCGGCCTTCGGGGCACCGCCCGAAGCCCCTTCGCAGCCCTTCGGTCTGACCGGGGTTGTACCTCCGGTCTGATCGGACTTGAGGCCAAAGGGGTCCCAAGGACTCTTCGGACCAACATCTGCTATAACTCCGAATCGGCCTCCGAATTGGCCGATTGTAGGTATTTTGGTCATTTTGTTACTGTTTACATTGCTATCAATACTTTCGGCCAATTGGATTAAAATATTAATTATTTATCTGATTGCCTGGTGACTCCAAATCCCATGTCACTATCCAGGGTAGTCAGAACACGATGTCAGTATCATTGCGATACTTTTGGATGTCGAACTGGCCCAAGTGTAGGGGCGCATTTCTGCGTCAACATAAGTCATGAAAGATCAAGTTCATAGCACATTCATATGTAGCACCAACATTCTTCAAGCCAAAAGTCATCACTACCCACTCAAATGAGACGACAAAACCACGACATCTAAAGGCCGTTTTGTAAACAACCTCTTCTACCTTGAAAATTTCATTATACCTAGCTTTACCATCAAGGAAACTTAGTACCTAGTGTCATGAAGAATTGTTGATCAACATGTTGGCTATCGGCATGGGATATTTGTTATTTGGAGTGGCCTTGTTCAAGTCCATGAAATCAATACACACACGAATCTTGCCACTCCCTTTGTTTTCCACAAGAACAATGTTAGCAACCCATTTAGCATACCTGCATAGCCTAATAAACCCCGCTTTCAACAATCGGTCTATCACTTCTTTAACTCGGTCATACACAGTCGAATTAAAAGCAACGAGGGGGTTGTTTATAAGCCCTAAAATCAAGTTTAATAGGCAGCTGATGCTCTACGACCTCACGACTAAGTCCAGGAATTTCACTATGCTTCCATGCGAAGCAATCAATATACGAGTGAAGCAACTTTGTTACTTCAGCCTTATCACTGGCTTGTATGTTCTGATTTATAAAAGTTGGCCTTGGAACACTATAATCTCCTATGTCTACATGTTCTAACGGATCAGCTGACGCAAAACCTTGACCTAATTTCTCTACTTCACTAAAATCTTTAATGGCTTCGGTAATACTGTCTTTATAATATCGATATTGCTCAACATGAGACTTTACCCAATCAAGATTGCTTTTACTTGACATGACAACTAGTTTAGGGACAACCGATCTATACCAGCCAACATTATAGAAATAGGAACAAACTTATTGTGGGATCAGAATAGGCGACTAGAGAGGGGTGAATAAGCGCCTCGACAAATTCTCACGAATTGATGGCATGTTTAGATCACCCAACGCACCTGTAAAAAATTGCAGAAGCAAAATTGATGATCATAGTATGAATTCAGATGAAGAACAATACATTTTGAATTTTTCCTCTTGATCGGAGTCTGAAACTCCGAAATTCTTTAGTTGGAGTTTGAGATGCCGACTCTCGGGCTTCAGTCGGTATTCGAAATGCCGATATTTATCAGTTGTTGGGGGAAAATACTCCATCTTCAGGGTCATTGCTGTAGAAAGACCAAGGTGGGTTATTTAATCAAAGGTTATCAGCATCTAACTCCGGAAGTACTCTGAAATCAAGTTCGAAGGATGGAGGTGAACTTTAGTTCGGAGTATATCTTCGAACATTGACTCTTCCGAGAGTTTCTTTGCCAGCTAGGATGGAAGACTTATCTTATTTCTCATTGGATAAGTCTTTTACCGTTTTAGCCCTATTAAGGGTACCGAATAGTTTCCACTATGTCGGTTGTAACAGAGGGGTAAAAGAGTCTTTTCCTTAATGTTTGGGCCTATAAATACGCTCGTTTTACCGTGTAATAGAAATTGGATACTAAGTTATTCAATACACATCTTTGAACTACTTCGAGTTATTATCCAATTCGGAGGCTTGAAATAGTTCATTTCGCAAACACTTCGTTTGTTATTTTCTAATCTCTAAAACCTGTTAGCATAATCTTTTACGCCAACAGTTGGCGCCGTCCGTGGGGAACCTAGTCCAAAAAACTTCGTTCTCTAACAAGTTCTCGTACCATGCCTCCCAAGCGGAGTTCAGGTGGTAGTCCAACCCGAAGGTCCCCTCGGACCTCCGGAGTTATATCCTCGAGCACAGTTGAGGTCGGAGGACCTTCGACTTTTCCTCCACCTCAGACCCCGGAAGGGATTCCCCTTCCTCGAGCAAGCGGAGTTCCTCCCCCAAATCCATCCATACTTCGGCAAACCGGAGTCCCTCTTCCAGTACAGATTCCACTTCAGACTGATTCGTACAGTTCTCAAGACCCGGAAGGTCCTCCCGGAGGAGATGAAGATGGTCTTGGCGACATGGCAGTCCAAATGGCCGGTCTCCAAGCTGAAGTGGTGAGGTCGTGACAAGAAGCAACATATAGGCTTCGTTCTCAGGCCACCCCGGTTATTCCCGAAGTGCCCCAAGACGACGAACTTCCTTATCCCGAAGCCCCGGAGAACGCTTCCTTCGACACCGAATCTCCGCCGCATCCTGAGTTACAGAAAGTGCGCTTCGACCCTAAGTTCAAAACTTCGAAGCTTTGCAAATACTCTAGAGATGAAGACCCTGGGGAGTTCTCCCGTTCTTATGCATTGGCAATTGAGGCCAGCGGGGGAGTATGAGATACTATGGCTAATTTTTTTCCTCTATCTCTTGAAGGAGTGGCACTGCGGTGGTTCTGGTCCTTGAAGCCAGGGTCAATCAGAACCTGGGAACAATTAAGGAAGAAGTTCATAAACAATTTTCAGGGTACCTTCGTACCCCCAATGTCAACAGGAAGTCTTTTCCAAGTGAAGCAGCTCCCCGGAGAGACTTTAAGGCGGTATTTCAAGCGCTTCGCTCATACGAAGTCACAAATTCAAGGGTTAACTACATCCTCCGTAGTTGATGTAGCTTGAGAGGGAGTTACCCATGCGGGCCTCCTTGATAAACTTCACCGAAAGCATATATCTTATGTTTCCCAGTTGATGTCTTATTTCGAAGAGTATGCAAGGTCAGAAGAGGGGTGGCTTCAGAGAACTGCCGCAACTCCGTCAATCATGCAAGAAGTCAAGCTGGAACTGAAGACTTCAACATAGCCACAGGGGCCTAGCATCGAACCTCAGCAAGACAGGCGTCGGGGGCAAAAGCATCCTCGTTCAGAAGTCTTGAACATTGCACCTCCGCAGAAATTTGCCTCAAGGACTTCGCAACATTCAGGAAGCAAGACCAGCGGCTGGAGGCCGCCAGGTAAGCCGGCTGGCCAAGCCCATGCCTTCTTCTGCTGTCTGCATGGTGAGAATCGAAGTCACGCAACTGATGCGTGTAAGTCTATACTCGCTTTAAGAGGCAAGTACCTTGAAAGAACTTCGGGTCGAGGCACTACCAACCGAGTTCCGACCGAGGTACGTCCGGAGCCTGTCCAGGCTGTGGCGCGTATAGATAACTTCGACCCTGCAAGACGGCCCCCGGTGGTCAATGTTATGCCACCTCTGAAGCAGGAAGATGGTCAAGATCGAGGGAAAAGAGTAGTCCTCCCCATCTCCGGAGGAGGGACCCCTGGAAGTATGTCGAAGAGGCAGAGAAGAGAGTATGTCCCAGAAGTGGGCTATATTGGAACTTCTTCGTCTGCAGCTGCTATGCCTGAATGGTCCCATGTGCCGATATCTTTCTCTGCAGATGATGCAGCCGGCATAAAGTTTCCACCTGCAGACCCACTTGTCATCACTGCCGACATAGCAGGGACTGAGGTCCGGAGAGTACTGATCGACGGAGGGAGTTCAGCAGATATTATCTTCGTCCAAGCTTTTGATCAACTCTGCATCTCCAGGAAGCATCTTCTCCCAGCAGCTCATCCTTTGCAAGGCTTAGCAGGACCCCCTCTTGATGCCCTCGGCCAAATAGGCCTGGAGGATACTTTTGGAGAGGGGCTACTAGCCAGGATGGAGGAAGTGATTTTTGATGTTGTGGATGCCCCATATGCATACAATGTTATCTTCGGAATGGGCATGTTGAATCAATTTAGAGCTGTGGCGCATCATAATTATCTGTGTATGAAGATGCCCACACAAGAGGGAGTGCTCACTATTTTTGGAGATCAGGCCACTACGCGAAGAGCGGAATATGGTCACGGCTCTCCTCTTGACCCCAGACATGTGAACAGCGTGCCAGGCAACCCGGAGGATTTTTCTACTTCAGGTGAACCTTCAAAGAAGTCCTTCCCAAGGCCAAGCCCTGAAGGGGAGATTAGAACGAAGGTTATTGTTAAAGACGACAAAGAATATTCATTTCAGTTTGGCAAGGACTTGCCTCCAGAAGTTGCTACTTCGTTAGAGAAAGTAGTTGAAGAGAATTTAGATATCTTTGCTTGGTCCAATGAGGACATTACTGGAGTCAGTCGGGATATTATCGAGCATAGTTTACTTGTGAACCCGAAGGTTCGGCCTGTCCGACAAGGACTCCGAAAGCTATCTACGGAGAGGGCTATCCTTGCTATAGATGAAGTGGAAAAGTTGCTGAAGGCTGGGATTATCAGAGAAGTAGCTCATACGGAGTGGCTAGCCAACCCAGTCTTCGTTAAGAAGAAATCTTCCGGGAAATGGCGCATGTGTATTGACTTTACATCTTTGAATAAATCATGCCCTCGTGACCCCTATCCCATGCCCTGAATTGATCAATTGGTTGACTCCACTGCTGGTTCGGAGTTATTAAGCTTCCTTGACGCGTATTCCATCTATCATCAAATCTGGCTAAAGCGCGAAGATGAAATCAAAACAAGCTTTGTAACCCCTTCGGGAGTCTTCTACTATGTAAGAATGCCCTTTGGTTTAAGGAATGTCGGGGCAACTTTTTCGAGGTTAATTGCTAAGGCTCTAGGTCATCAAGTAGGCCACAATGTAGAAGCTTATATGGATGACATTGTAATAAAGAGTGCTTTAAAGCACCATCATAGCCTAGACTTAGCAGAAACATTCAATAGCCTTCGGGCATGTGGGATCCGTCTTAACCCCGAAAAATGTATCTTCAGGGCGCAGGCTGGAAAATTGTTAGGGTATCTAGTTTCAAGCAGAGGGATCGAAGCTAGCCTCACTCAAATAACTGCGTTGCAAAGAATGGCTCCTCCGAAGAATTTAAAGCAAGTACAAAAGTTGACTGGTCGTCTTTCAGCACTTAGTAGATTTTTGGCAAGGTCTGCGGAGACAAGTTTGCCCATTTTCAAAGCATTGAAGGGGTCCGAAGATTTTCCATGGACACCGGAGTGTCAAAAAAGCTTCGACGATATTAAGAATTATCTCAGTAACCTAGCTACACTCACGGTGCCTGTTGCGAATGAAACCCTACTCCTTTACCTTGCGGCTACTGGCTCTGCTGTCAGCGCAGTCCTTGTTAGATAGGTTGATTTCAATGGGAAGTTGGTACAGAATCCAGTCTATTTTGTATCTGAAGCATTGTCGGGAGCAAAAACAAGATATTTCGAGCTTGAGAAGTTCACCTATGCTCTGATAATGGCTTCGAGAAAGTTAAGGCATTATTTTTTGGCACACAATGTGATTGTACCAACTTCATATCCTTTGGGAGATATGCTTCAAAGTAAGGATTCCACAGGAAGAATTGGGAAGTGGGCTGTTGAATTATCACCCTTCAACATCTCCTTCGTGGCAAGGACAGCAATTAAGTCACAAGTGTTGGCAGATTTTGTGGCAAAATGGACTCCCCCTGCAGCATGGGCTCCGGAGAAGCCAAGCGAAGGAATTTGGACCATATACTTTGATGGAGCTTTCCAAGCATCCGGAGTAGGTGTCGGAGCAGTAATAATTTCACCTTTAGGGCAAAAGGCAATGTACTCCGCAAGACTCAACTTTAAGTCTACCAATAATACAGCGGAGTATGAAGGAATTTTGTTAGGGCTTCGAAAGGCACGTGTTTTAGGGGCTACAAGAGTTGTTATTAAGACAGTTTCTCAAATTGTAGCAGGGCACGTAGATAAGAGTTTTCAAGTTCAACATCCACAACTTGCAAAGTATTTGGAAGAGATCTGTAAGATTGAAGCAACATTTAAAGGGATTTCCATTTGAAGTATACCCAGAGCTGAAAATGTGCAAGCTGATATCTTGGCGAAAGCTGCAGCCGGAGCTATGGACATTCCAGAAGAAGCTTTTTACGAAGAACTCAGTACACCTTCGGTACCACAGATCCCTTCTGCGGAAGTCCTTTGCATTCCAAGTACAGATTGGCGAAGTTCAATTATGGAATTGTTGCAAGGAGAAGCAAATTTACCGGAAGGGCCACAGCTTTCGAGGTTGAAGCTCAGAATTCGAAATTATCATATAATCAACGGTATTTTGTACAATGCCAGAGTATGTTCCCCTCTGCTCCGATGTATATCTCAAGCCGAAGGTCAAGAGATTCTTCGAGAAATTCATGAAGGACTTTGAGGTAGACATCTGGCCCCTCGAGCTTTGGCAGGAAAAACACTTCGCCAGGGGCTTTATTGGCCTACAATAGTAGCTGATGCGGAGAGCTTAGTCTGTGCTTGCCAAGGTTGTCAATGGATGGGAAGAAGAAGTCATCGCCCGCCAACAACTCTTCAAGTCATTGCCCCAGTATGGCCCATGGTCGGATGGGGCATGGACCTTATTGGCCCCTTCCCAGTAGCAAAAGAAAATTTGAAATTCGCAGTGGTAGCAATTGAGTATTTTTCCAAGTGGGTCGAAGCAGAGCCCCTAACAGCTATCACTTTGAATAATGTACAAAATTGTTTTCTGGAAAAATATCATATGCCGGTTCGGAGTGCCTCGGCAACTCACAGTTGCCAATGGACACAATTTGATGCAGAGCCCTTCAGGAAGTTTTGTGAAGATCTTGGCATACAATTATGCTTCGCTGCAGTGCGACATACCGAGTCTAATGGAGCTGTTGAAAGAGCCAATGGTAATATCTTGTCAGGGCTGAATCGAAGAATAGTGGGATTGGCAAAAGGATTGTGGACTGAGGAGCTCCCGAAGATTCTATGATCCATCCGGACCACTCAAACGAGGTCCACGGGTTTCACTCCTTTCAGACTATTATTCGGAGATGAAGCTATGACGCCAACGAAGCTTAAAGGAGGATCCCTTCGAAGCACCGAACTGGAAATAGAAGCAGAAAGGCAAACTTCGCTTGATTTAACAGAAGAAACAAGACTTCGAGCTGTCGCCAATTTATCAAAATATCATCAGCAGACAAAGACTTGGTTTGACCCGAAGGTCAAGCTTAACGAACTTAAGCCGGGTCATCTTGTTGTGCGAAATGTTATAGCACCAGGGAAACTAGGGAATAAATGGGAAGGTCCATATATAATTTTCCGTTCAGGACGCCCTGGTTCTTTTAAGTTAGCTAATTTAGAAGGTGAAGAGTTAACACATACATGGCATGCGAAGCACTTAAAGCGATATTTCGCATAGGGGCTCCTTGTAATCATTTGTAAACACCTTCTAAATTAATAAAGCTCATGGTTCAGATAATGCCTACCTTTCAAACACTTCGTACTTCTTGTGGACGCACTGGAAGAACGAAGTTGGCTGGGAGGGAAGTGTCATTAATTTGAACCAATTTTTCGTACTTTGAACCACTTGTTCGAAGCTTTCGACGAGGTGGGAAAGTCACTGAAAAACGGATTCCAAGCCAACGGCTTGAAAGCATCCGTAAAAAGAGTCGAAGGAGACCAAATAACGTGGATTCCAAGCTCCAGCTTGAAAGCATCCGTAAAAAGAGTCCAAGGAGACCACTGCGAATTCCAAACCACCGGTTTAATAGCATTCGCAAAAAGAGCCGAAGGAGGCCAAAACAAAACAGAGTTTGAGCTGATAAGCTTCGAATATCTGTGAAAAGAGTCCAAAGTGACCAATCGTTTGGGACATTAAAGTGTCAGTTAAGTTTGTCCGAAGTGACTTCTTTCAAACAAAAGGTACTAAGTTACCAGTTTTACGACTCCATGTAGTCAGACATTTTATAAGATTTTAGTCAATCTTTAAATTGCATAGGGGCTCCGAGCCTCCAAAATTGTACTCCTATGTTTTTCTTCGCGCCTAACCATCTTCGAGTATAGTGCGAAGTTTCTTACGCCCGAAGGGGGGCTGGGAAGTAGGGAGACAATTTTAAAAAAAATCAATTTTTATTCGAACAGATTACAATTACATCATGAAAAATTTGTGTCTATGCCAAGAAGGAATCGAAGACCCCTTCGATCTCTAGATCTACCACTAAGGTTGGAACGACTAGTTCCAGAGCCGGGAGTTCTAATAACCTTGCGTTTAACTCTTCTATCTCCCTTAGAAGCTCTAAAATCTTTTTGTTCTTGTTGATGTTCAGCCCAAGTTCGAAGTCGTTCGGGGCTTCTTTCCTAGCTCCGAAGTTCTTCGGGCTTTTTTCCTTGTTCTTCAGTAGTACCTTCGTCCTCGGACCACGCAATGTCTTCAGAGGACGAAGTTTCCAAGTTAACTTCTTTTTCTTCCTCTTTAATATAAGATAATATATCTTTACATATTTCGGGCGCAAT
Organism: Zizania palustris; assembly: GCA_019279435.1. NCBI lineage: Eukaryota > Viridiplantae > Streptophyta > Magnoliopsida > Poales > Poaceae > Zizania > Zizania palustris. The sequence continues at coordinate 9,331,061 of JAAALK010000289.1, read as the reverse complement.
TGCACCGGAGCTCTCTCGAGGAATCAAAAATCGAGGTCGTTTATGAAGTTTTAAAAGATCGAAGGTAGCCCATAGCAGGCAAAGTTCTTCGGTAACGTTTAATACTTCGACATCATCCATACGAGGTTGAGAAGCCTAAAAACATGATAAGTAAAGTTTCATTCATAATGTATGAAAGCATGATTTTTACATAGTCGGGATCCTAAAATGAAGCTAAACCTGCGGGTTCGGCGGAGGCTAGCTGCTCGAGGCTTGAGACCGAGCTTGCTTTTGGCGATGCCCTTCATCGATCCAAGCCTTGATCGCAGTGCGACCTTCGGCTCTCCATGAAGCTTGGAAGGCTTGCCAAGCTGCGGCCACATCTTCAGAAGGATTAAGAAGTTGGTTCTCATCGAAGGTAATGGGAGCCGCCCCTTGAGGAGCCATGCTGAATAGCGTGGGCCTCATGGCTCCAGATGTGATGAGTCATTGTCAATGGTAGTCAAAGAGGACTGAGAAGAATGAAGATCTGCTGTTTCATGGGCCACGTGTGACTCAGGTACACGGGCAGCGAGCGACGGTCGAGATGAGAGAGCTGCGAAGTCGGGCTGGTCCAATCCGGGTACATGGGCCAGGAGCAGCAGAAGACCCACTAGGCTGTTGACCAGGATTGACTCTGGTACACGGGCGGTGAGTGATTGCCGGGCTGAGAGAGCTGCGGAATCGTGCCGGCCCATTCCGGGTACCTGGTGCAAAGTTGGTGGAGGCTTTGTCAGTTTCGGCGCAAAACTGATAATCGTTGATTCTGTATCAGACTGTCTAGAAGAGAAGTTGTAGTCGCTACGAAAGCTTAGCTTCCGGATAAGTCATCTGTATCTCTAGGCCCACAGTCAGTCAGTCGTGCCTGTAAAAATTCCTAAGGGCAGTAGAGTCATTTCCTTTATTTTTGCGTCTGTAAAAACGCTAAGGGGCTGGTTGAATATTTTAGGCCATTGGGCAGCCTATAAATAGGGCCCCAATCCCTAGGGTTAGGTCACCCCTTCTAGAATTCACTTTTCAATCCATTGGATCATTTTGCTCCCTGTCTTTCTCTCTCCCTGTGTGCACTGCCAGGCAACAAGCCTTGATCTTTCTGAGATTCATTTGTTTCTTTGCTGTCTGAAAGAATTTATTTCAACTGTTTTGTGCGAAGCATTTATGTGCGCGGCACTTCATTTAATGTCTTTGCTGTTGTGTGCATGCGGTTAATTTATTCTCTGAGAAGAAGCTTCTCTGTTGCTGTGACTTGTTCTTCACAAGGAGTACTAGTTCTTGCTGTTTGCAAGTAGTACTACTACAGTGTAGCAACAGTACACTAGTACTAGTTTTGCTTTTTCTGCGTAGCCTTTTTGATCGTGTAGACAGGGCCAAGTGCCTTTTCTGGCTGTTTTCTACCGAAGCCCCTTCTCTGTTCGAAGCGCCTCAGCTCCGTGAGGTAGGCTTTGATCTGACATCCTCGAGGGCTTTGCTTGAACTTCGACTTCGCTCTTGTCTTGTGAATCTAGCTTCGAAGTATGTGTTGCACTTAGTCTGTTGGCTTGTCATGCTTCGACTATCTTTTCAAAGGTGAACTCCTACTTGTGCTATTCGAAGTTAATACTTCGACAGGCTTCGAAGTTAGTTTCGAAGCATGTCTCTTTGATAGACTTCTTTCGGAGTGTGCTGTTGTCTTTTCGAGGGTTGCAGTTCGAAGGTTCGAAGCTTGTTGTTCGAAGTGTGTTTGTAGCCTTCGACTTTCTGTACTGCATCACCTACAGGCTCCATTTCGAAGCTGGTCTGTGGTTCAAAGGTGTTGGGGGAATAGTTTTCCCTTGAACAGGGGCCAAATGACGTCAGCCTCCGACATCCTTCGGCCCGGAGCCCAACACTGTCGAAGCATGTGTCTTCCCAAAGAAGCTATTTCCAAGCCTCAAGGTTCACCTCGGAGCCCTCAAGATTCCTTAGAGATTGCCAGAAGCTAAGTCTCAGGCTAGCTTCAAAGCAAGCCTCCGGGCCTTGTTTGGAGTTAGCCTTCGAGCTCCCCTCGGAGCTCCTCAGAGCAAGTCTACGGAACCTCTCCAGCCAATTCAAAGCCAAGGCTCCGGAGCCCCAGTCCGAGGCCCCAGTTTGGAGGCCTGGTTCGGAGGCCCCAGTTCGGAGGCCATGTTCAGAGGCCCAATTCGGAGGCCCCAGTTTCGAGGCCCAGTTCAGAGGCCCCAGTTCCGAGGCCCCAGTTCGGAGGCCCCAGTTCAGAGCCCCAGTTCGGTGGTCAGTTCGGAGCCCCGGTTCGGAGCTCCAGCCCTACTCCGAACCCAGAAGATATTTATGCCCCGCTACAGTGTAGAAGTCATACCAGGGGCCCCTCTGCCCATAGTCTGTCATTTAGCTGGTCAAGAAGTGACATTGCCTGACACGTCTATAAAGCTGTAAAGCACTTTTGTACCGTAGCTAGCTCCTTTTCCCCTCTTTGCCCCTATGAGCCTAGCGCTCATAGAGGGCATCTCGGTCTTTTCCTTTGGCCTGTGTGCCTATAAAAGCAGGGCCAAGCCCTTGTAACACACACACGCTCCAGGGGGTCATGAGACCCTGGGGTTATTTTCTCCACATCAAGGCATACCTTGCAAAATCGACCACAAACTGGACGTAGTGCTATTATCCCCTAGGGGAGGCCCGAACCAGTATAAACCCTTTCTCCCTCTAAGAGAACCCATCGAGGTTCATTCTACACATCATATACACACATACAAAACCTGTGTTGTAGCTAACACAATTGCTACAACAGTTGGCGCCGTCCGTGGGGATCCTAGTCCTAAAATCCAAGTTCTCTGCCACTGCCTGCAACTCGAAGCGCGCTTGAGGGGGGAGCTTCGAAGCCTTCTTGCTTCGCGCACCCTTCAGCAAGGCACTTCGGGTGCAGTTCGAAGGCCATCTCCGCCTTCTCCCATCCTTTGCATCTCGGGGCTCGCCCTTCAGCAAGGGGCTCTGCTTGGTGTGTCGAAGGCCGTTGAAGCCCAAGGGGCTACGAGGCAAGCTTTCAGCCACTCAACGAGGTATGTACGCTATTCGAAGTACCACTTCGATGTGCAGTTTTACAGTTACCTTGATATAAAATTCGAAGCCCTGCTTCACCTTAAAGCCGAAGCCCTGCTTCGCCTTTAAATGCAAACTTTTGCTCCATCTTATTGAAAAAAGTGAAGCCATGCTTCGCCTTACTGAAAAACCGAAGCCATGCTTCGCCTTATTGAAAAATCGAAGCTATGCTTCGCCTTATCAAAAACCCGAAGCCTTGCTTCACCTTATTTAAAAATTCGAAGCCTTGCTTCGCTTTACAAAATCCAGAGCACTCCTCCGAAGGCTACACAGCGCCCTCGGGCCCGTAGCAGTAACAGGGACTCCGGGCTATGGCCCGATGCGTCCAGGGATTCCAGGTTCCGTACCCGAAGCATCCCAAAAATTCCGGGTTTCGTACCCGAAGCATCCTAGGGATTCCGGGTTCCGTACCCGAAGCATCCCAGGGATTCCAGGATCCGTACCCGAAGCATCCCAAGGTCGAAGGTGGCCCAAGGTCGTAGGTGACCCAGAGTCGAAGGTGGCTCAGAGCCGAAGGTGGCTCACATTATCACAGGTTCGGTGAATCCACACCAAATATCCATTTTCATTACACAATCAAGCTCAGAAGCCTTGCTTCGTTATCCAAACACGCTCCGAAGCCTTGCTTCACGTGTCAAAATCTAATATACGCCTAAGCATGCCGAAGTCATGCTTCGCCTAAAATCTAAGTGCGTTTCGGAGCCTTGCTCACGCACAGCATCCAAATCCTAGCATGCTGAAGCATGCTTCACTTAATTTGGCAATGCTGAAGCCTTGCTTCGCTCCAAATGAGTGCATTCGAAGCCAAAAAGAGGCCTTCGCTCAATACATTTCAAGCATCCGAAGCCACCAAAAAGGCGCACCCCTTCACATTTTTTATTTTGCCCGCACAAGCAACGGCTAAGTCCCTAGCTGCCACGAGCAAAGGGGGAAGCATGTATGCGAGGTGTGCGAATGTAATACGCAGTACAAGCGTGACAAGCTAAAACGTTCGAAGTCATCAGACAATACGAAGCATGCAGACAAAGTATGCAAATACAATAAACATTCATTAAATGATAATTGAGATGTTACAAATGTACTTCGACTACAAAACTATGTGTAGTCTATATCTAAGCCTAAGAAGAATCGGGTGCGAGGTCCCAACCCTCGCTTGCCTTTATTTTGGCCAGGGCCCCTCGGCTGGACGAAGTCTTGTCGGAGCCTGCCCTCCCATGTCCGGATCATCCAGGCTCTGAAGCCTGCAGACCTTCGTCTTCTACCTTGCAGGTCGCTCCGAGTTAGCGAGGCAGGTGGTGCCGTGTCAAAGGCAGAGAAGTCTAATTCTTCGTCGCTTTTTAAGACCATTCGTGAAGGCAAAAAAGAACTCTGAAGGGACTCCATCTTCACAATGGCTAGCAGATCCTGAGCTACTTCAGGGATGGCTCCGCCGTTAGGTCCCCTCGGAAGCTTAAACTAAGGGGTCCTTAGGACCTAGCTACTTCGAGGACTGCCCACAACTGTTGAAGTTCTTCAGAGTCCTCAAGCACTTCGAAGTCAACATTCGGAGGCTGAGCCTGGGCAGGTGGAGGTGTCGATGTCAAAGGCCGGTCGGACGCAGCAGGTGCTTTGGCTCAGCGAAGGTGGAGAGCCTTCTGAAGGTCGAGGACTGCTTCGCAGCCTCGTTCCTTCCAAGGCTCCTGCAGCCGCCGCCAGGCTCCACGGACGTCTGTCGGAGGCGTCAACAAGTGCTGGCCCCTGAAGGCCACCAGGGTCGTGGAGGTTGCTGCCTCGAGTTGGTTGCACCCAGCGTCATGAAGCATTTGCAATACTCCTTGGCCCGTGACTCGGCCAGCCATCAAGGCGAATCCCTTCAGCGACTGCTCCGCCGTCGAAGCTACTACCTTCAAGAACTCGGCGCGATCCCCAATTGGATACTGGTCGCCAAAGTCCGGAGCCCGGCAGTCGGTCCTTATCTGCTCGAGGACTTCGGTCAGACTCTGAGTGGCTTCATCAAGGTTGTCCACGACGAAGTCTTCAAGCTTCTGAGCCCGTTGGCGGAGTGAAGAGTTCTCCTTCGCCTGCCGGGCCTCGGCATCCTTCGCTGCCTTGAGCTCCACGCGGAGTCGATCCAACTCCGATGCCAAGGTTTCCTTAGCCTTATCGGCCTCAGCCTTCGCCGCCTCTGCATCAGCCTTCACCGCCTCTGCTTCGGTCCTCGCCGTCTTGGCCTCACCCCTCGCCGCATCAGCTGAAGCTTTGGCCCGCCTTCGCTTCTCGGCTTCCACCAAGGCTTCGCGTCGGAGGGCCTCCTTCTCCTCTGCCAGGCGCATCATCCACCTGTCCGCAGAGGTCGAAGCTGCTGCATTCAGTGCGAAGGCCTGGAAGAATTCAAGGGATCATAAGTGTTGATCGAAGACTAGCGTATAATTCGAAGGCTATGTAGGACCTCGCTCACCTGCACAAGGGCTTCGTTCGCATTGATGAAGAGCTCCGTGGGGTTTGAATGGCTGAGTTGAGCCACCAAGTCCCCTGCCTCCGCAGCTGCACAAGCCTCGTGGAAGCTATTGATCGCCACCTCCGTCACGGCACCCTTCGGCCGAAAAGGATGGACAATCTCCTCCGTCGCGACCGCCTGCGCGGGCTTCGGTGTGGCCAGGCTCAGCTCCACCACCTCGACCTCCTCGTCACTTTGAGGGTCCCCTTCGTCGCGGTCGCTGCCTCCGTCTTCTTCCGACGAGGAGCTGTCAGACTCCGAGCTACTGTTGTTGCTGCCGGAGGCCTCTGCTGGCTTTGCCGGGGTGGACCTCGCTCCGGCATCGTCTACCGGCTTCGCCACGGTGGGCCTCGCACCAGCATCCCCTTCTGCAAAAAGGACCAAGTCAAGATCCACACATTGAAGAAAAGCATGTTAGGAGGATTTACCTTCGTCAGAGATTTCGTCGAAGGAAAGGGGGTCGATGTGCACCCCCCAGTCCCTTCGCCGCGAGGCTGGCGCATCGGTCGTCGCCGTCGAGGCCTCCGCGGCCCTCTTGGTGGCTGGAGTGAGCGCGTCGGCCTCCGCCGCCGAAGCCATCGTCGGAGCCTTCGCTGCCTTCTTGATAGCCGGAGCGCTTGTGGGCTTCGCTGCTACCTCCTCCGGAGTAGAGACCTCGGTCGCAGGGACCTCCGGCCGATCCTTCGAACTCTCAGGCTCGTCGTCATCCCCTCTCTTCCTCTTGGCACCATCCGCCAAAGTTGCGAGGTGGGAGAAGTCCGATAGGGCAGGGAACACCTCGTAGCCAAGTGTGATCCATACCCTGTTCCAATGCTCCCAAGACCCCACCGAAGCAAGGCGCTGGGCCTGCTCCTCTGGTGTCGGAGTCCCCACAACGCGCTCCGCCGCCACGATGGCTTCCTCCGGAGTCCTCACTTCGAGATGGGCTTCATAAAACTTCAAGTCAGAACGAAGTTTGCGAAATATGAAAGTGGAGAGATTTCGAAGCCTTACCAAAGCTTTCGAAGGCCAACTCGCTTAGTCCCCCTTGGCCTGAAGCTTGGAAGAGCCCCTCCGGCCAAGAGTGCGCGAGGGGGCTTAGCCGGAGGGTGACGAACTCCTCCGCGAGGTCCCTCATGCTCATCTTCGCCGCCACCCTCCGAAGAAGCGAGATCCTTGAGCGAAGGGTGCTCGGGCTGGTCTTCACCACCCCTTCGCGCCGATATAAGATGTGGGCATTGGTACTCCGAAGGGGAGAGTTCGCGCCAACGGAGGCGTAGAACCACTCCTGGTCCCACTTCGAGTACCATTTGTTGTTAACAGCCCTCGCCGGGAAGGCATCTTGGAACTCCTTATAAAGCTGGAAGTTAGCGCTGCCGAAGGCCAATGCCCTCTTAACACAGTCTGAGCCCTCCCTTGGCTTCGGCTGGCAGTTGGCGTCGTGGAGGGCGACGAAGACGTCTGCGCAGCCCTCGCATCCTTCGGCCCTCATGGCCCACTCAAAAATAACGAGCCTCGCCACGGCATTGGGTGAGAGCTGAGGAAGTTTGAGGTTGTAAGCCCTCAAGACTTCGCTCAGCATCCCCACTGCCGACAGCCCAAGGCCGGCTTCGAAAAAAGCTTCAAACACGACCACCTCATCGGCCCGAGGCCTCGGCTCGGCCTCCGACTTCTCCGAGACCCTGAGTTGAATCTTCGCTGCGATCCTTCCTTCGCAGGCCCTCCGTACTAACTCCTCCATGGATATCGATTCCCTCATCTCTAGCGTCTACTCGAATTTGTCGCAGGGCATCCGAAGGTCCCTCGGCCCCAACCGCCTCGGCGCCAGCTTCGCTGCCGCAGCCGCCGCTGCTTGCAGTTGGGCGGAGCTCGAACCCGGGCCCAAGGCCAAGGACTTCGAAGCTGCCTTCTTCGGCATTTTGGTGGGACTTCGGCGCGAGGGGCTAAGCTAACGAAGGGTGCTCCGCGCGAAGCCAAGGAAGAAAAGAGAGCGAAGGTTGTAAGGCAACGAGAAGAAAGCAAATGAGAGCGTACCGAAGCCGCACGTGGTAAACCCCTATTTATAGGAGGTAAGAATTCCGACGGTTGTGGGCCGAACCCACAGTTTGGTGGGCCTCCAGCAAAGGCGAAGCGGCACAGCGCAGGGTAACGGTAAATTTCCTAACCGTTGTGGAGTCATTTGGTCTCCCCGAGGTCACTCTGACAGCTGGCGCAGGCAGTTATTACCTGCGGATTTCAAAGTCACCTTCGGTCCAAGCTCCGAAGGCATGTTTTCTCTGAAGTTGTTATTTTCAGGTCATTTGTCCCAAGGGCGCGCACACCCCTTCGTCCCGAAGGCCTGCACGCGAGGGGCTACTGTTGGGGGAATAGTTTTCCCTTGAACAGGGGCCAAATGACGTCAGCCTCCGACAGCCTTCGGCCCGGAGCCCAACAATGTCGAAGCATGTGTCTTCCCAAAGAAGCTATTTCCAAGCCTCAAGGTTCACCTCGGAGCCCTCAAGATTCCTTAGAGATTGCCAGAAGCTAAGTCTCAGGCTAGCTTCAAAGCTAGCCTCCGGGCCTTGTTCGGAGTTAGCCTCTCCAGCCAATTCAAAGCCAAGGCTCTAGAGCCCCAGTCCGGGGCCTGGTTCGGAGGCCCAGTTCGGAGGCCCAGTTCGGAGGCCCCAGTTCGGAGCCCCCAGATCGGAGGCCCGGTTCGGAGGCCCCAGTTTGGAGGCCCCAGTTCGGAGGCCCCAGTTCGGAGGCCCCAGTTCGGAGGCCCAGTTCGGAGGTCCAGTTCGGAGCCCCGGTTCGGAGCTCCAGCCCTACTCCGAACCCAGAAGATATTTATGCCCCGCTATAGTGTAGAAGTCACACCAGGGGCCCCTCTGCCCATAGTCTGTCGTTTAGCTGGTCAAGAAGTGACGTTGCCTGACACGTCTGTAAAGCTGTAAAGCACTTTTGTACCGTAGCTAGCTCCTTTTCCCCTCTTTGCCCCTATGAGCCTAGGGCTCGTAGAGGGCATCTCGGTCTTTTCCTTTGGCCTGCGTGCCTATAAAAGCAGGGCCAAGCCCTTGTAACACACACACGCTCCAGGGGGGCATGAGACCCTGGGGTTATTTTCTCCACACCAAGGCATACCATGCAAAATCCACCACAAACTGGATGTGGGGCTATTATCCCCTAGGGGAGGCCCGAACCAGTATAAACCCTTTCTCCCTCTGAGAGAACCCATCGAGGTTCATTCTACACATCATATACACACATACAAAACCTGTGCTGTAGCTAACACAATTGCTACAACAAAAGGTCATACTTAGGTATTGCTAGCTTCGAGGGTAGACGTGTTGGCTTCGATTTGGTCTTGTTGTAGCGTGTCTAGCTTCATTTCTTTTCGGAGGTTGATTTACTATGAGCTTGTCCGAACATCCGTTCAAAGTCTAGGCTTCGACATACATTGTTCGAAGCAAGCTTCGACACTGTCATACTTCGCTCTGAAGCGTACTTTGCACTTTGTTACTCGATCTAGGATAGACAACCAACCTTTGACACTCTCACAACAGCCTTCGGCAGGCTTCGCAACTGACCTCCGAAGCAGGCTTCGACACAGCGTAGCAGGATTCGACACGGTGGAGCAGGCTTCGCCGAGTTCCAAACAGGAGACAAATCTGAACAGTAACTTCTCATCTCACTTTATATATACTTAGATCATTCATTGAGAAGTTTGGCCTGACATGTCTAGTATATTTTGTTTATCTGCCTAATTGCACTACTTTGGTAGTTCTCTGTTTGAAATCAGTTACTTGTAGGATAGATACCTTTAGACTTAGGCTATCTGTTCATATTCTGCTGCTTAGTATTTTGTGGTGTGTTGGGTGTTGGGAACAGGCCATATATTCGAAAGAATTTTTAAGGCGCCCATTCACCCCCCCTCTGGTCGCTACTTTCGGTTCTACACCCCTGTGTCTGGCGTTATCGATAGCCCAAGTTCTTCGTAGTTGCGAAGTACTCCGAGAGCAGCCACTTGGCCGGAGATCTATCCATACCGAATGCCTGCTGTCTTCATCATCTTCGCAGCTGCTTGGATCATCTTTAGCCGTCGGACCAGGGGGGCGTTGTCGCTTGAAGATAGCATCCAAAGAGTACCGAAGTACTCTAGAACGCCTAAGAGATTGTTCATGACCTCCGTAGCTACCTTCTCCGATTTCACCATATCTTCAATCAAAGTATCCTTTGACGAAGTCAATTCATCCACTACAGCGGAGAGCCTAGATTCCTCCGTAGCCAGAGAATTCTTCTGGCTAAGTAAGTTGCTAGCCTCCTCCGTAGCCTTAGCTTTTTCTTCTTGGAGCTTAACCAGTTCAGCTCCCGCCATAGCGTGCTCTGCCCGCATTCTTTCTACCTCAGCCCGAAGTACAATTTGTTCGGCTTCGAGCTTTTTGTTTGCAGCCTGCAGATTTTGTCTGGCCCTCCTCTCCACTGAAACCATTTCGTCTAAGCGGGAAACTTGAACTTCGGAGATGTTAAGACTCCTTTGGAGAGCGGTAACCTTCTCCTGAAGACGAAGACTTCCGCGCTCATTCGAGACAGCTGCGGCTCGAGCCAAAACTATTTGCTGCAAAGAGGAAAAAGCAAGGTGAGAAATTATAAGTTGAAATTAATCTTGTTTTGCAGATACTTCGTACATGGTATGTTGCCCGTTCCAAGGCGGTGTTGAGCTCCGAACCCTTAGCTTCACTAAGGATTGCTACCAAGTCCGTCTCCCCAACTTCGCGGTTAGCTCGATCCAAAGGCTCGAGTAGGGTCCGAAGCCCGGTCCTTCGCTCCAAGAAAGGAGCTAAGAAGGGAGCATGGATAGGGCCCTCTGATCATCTTCGTTAGGCGAGGGGTCGGAGCGCTGTGCCGCGTCTTCGGAGACCTCGGTAGATTGGCCCCCTCCGTAGATTGACCCTTGTCTTTTGATTCAGACGGAGTTAATCCTGAATTCAGAGCAGGGAAGGGGTCCATTTTGCCTTTTCCTTTTCAAGGTCCCATCTGTGCAACTTCTGGAATCGGCACCGGAGAGGTTGAGGTCCCAGGAGCTGTATCTTCTGGAGGAGTCACTTCCATAGGAGCGGACCCTGCCAAGACAAAGGTATTATATATTGCACAATTTTGCAGAGAAAAGGAACAAAGGGGTCATGCGAAGTTTACCTCCGAAGTCCCACCGGCGGGTGAGTACGGGGCTGCTCGGAGGGTCAAAAGCTACCTCGAAGTCTTCATCCGATTCGAAGCCTGGGACCAAAGGATTGACTATTGAAGCCTCTCCTAGAGCTACAGTACTCGCTTCGTCTAGAATCGAAACTGGCTCAGCAGAAACTTCGATTCCGCCTTCAGTCATAGGAGCCTCTTCACGCGGCAAGTCTGGCTGGACAGCTTAACTCCCAGCCTGCCCGGAGCTGCTCGGAACATCTGGCGCATTGGCGGCATCACCAGTGTTTGCATCTGCCCGGGCTTCATCCTCGTCGATCAGTTCAACGAGGATTCTTCCTTCATCTTCAGAAGAATCCGAGATCGAAGCCACCGGACTTGAAGGCGCCACATTTTTTGGCTTTTGGGCTACCTTTTTTGAAGGAGTTTTAACAGGAGCTGAAGTTCCGGCGTCAGCCTTCCTCTTTTTCGGCCCTCGTTCTGAAGGTACCCAGTATGGAAGAGGAGGGGGAGAAACTCCGAGTACACCCCATACTCGGTTGAGCCACTCCCAATTACCCACTAGCTTCATCCTCCATTCCTTCTCGACCGGAGTTGGAACTCCCAGAATCTTCTTCGATGCTCGAACAACTTGTTCTAAAGTCATAAGGGCCTGGGAAGCTGAAAGATAAGTCAGTATTAGTTCTTTCATCAAACAAATATATACCAGACATATTGTTTTCGAAGCTACCTGCAGGGTTTGAGTTTGAAGAGATTTTTCGGAGTCCGCCCTCCGGATCTTCTTCGAAGGTGATAGGCCAGTTGGCCATCAGGGGAGGAATTTGAAGTCCGATGAACTCCTCCGCCAGGTCCCGCATGCTCATGTGGCGACTAATTCTTTGAAGCATACTGAGGTGAGCTTCGAGCAGACCGGGATCTGGGTGAACAAGGGCTTCCCTTCGGAAGTTTATGTCTTGCAGGGGTCTGGCCAGACGGCTGCTTGCCCCAACTTCGGCATAAAACCATCGGAGGATCCAATCCGTGTACCACCTGGCATTGATGGCCTTCGCTGGAAATCTTAGCTGAAACTCATCTCGAAGCCGGAAGTTGATACTCCCGAAGGGTACCACAGTCTTTTCTCCTCTGGAGCCTAGGTAAGTCTTGGGTTGGCAGGATGCCCTGTGTAGTGCTGCAAAGATCTCTACTCTTCCTTCGCAGCCTTCAACTCTCAGTGCCCATTCGAAGATGGCCAGGCGCGCTATTGCGTTCGGAGGTAGTTGGGGGAGGGTGACGTGAAATAAATCCAGTACTTCCGATATAAAGTCGACTGCCGGAAGTCCTAATCCCGCTTTGAAGAAAGCTTCGAAAACTACCACTTCTTCGGGCCTTGGCGAAGGGATGGTCTCCTTTCCAGGTTTGCGGATTATGATCTCCGAGCTAATTTTTCCTTCCACTGCTGCTGCGAGCGATTCCCTTTTGCAGGTAGATGGTCCCAGTTGATAAGACTGGTCCGAATACTTCGACGATGCGGGGAGGAGATCGTGAGGACCAACATTTTGGGGATTTCTTGTTGACGCCGCCACTGGTGCTGCTACTGTTGCTGCCGGAGTCGCCACAGTTGTAGGCATCGTTGATGCCGCTGCCACCGCCGCGGCCGCGGCCTGTTGCCGAGCTAGGGCCGAGGCTGCCCCAGGAACTTTGAAGCTTGTCTTCGCCATGAGGTCGCACAGATTGCTAAGGAGAAGTATGGAGGATAGGTTTTGTTTGCACGAAAGCGGTGAGAAGGGAATTTGGGAAGGGTCTGGGTCCTCTATTTATAGCCCAGGCCCACGATTTTTTACCGTTAACGTTTGACATTTCGCATTCTTGACCGTTACCCCTTGCGAAGTTAACGCATCACGTAACTTCCGCTGGAAGGAAAAATACAACGACTATTTCTTCTAAGTCTAAAATAGTTTTCGAGCTCCTTAAGTTAATTCCAAGATAGTTCGAATGTAACTTTCTTAGAAGTTGATTCGAAGTTTTAAATCTTTGCATATCTCGGAGGTTGATTAAATCTGTTAATCCTTACGCTTGATTATTGTTCTTGCTTATACTGCTCTCCTAACATTACAGATATAGCGGAGAAGCGTATTCGAGGGGCTACTGTTGGGGGAAAATACTCCATCTTCAGGGTCATTGCTGTAGCAAGACCAAAGTGGGTGATTTAATCAAAGGTTATCAGCATCTAACTCCAGAAGTACTCTGAAATCAAGTTCAAAGGAGTGAGGTGAACTTTAGTTCGGAGTATATCTTCGAACAATGACTCTTCCGAGAGTTTCTTTGCCAGCTAGGATGGAAGACTTATCTTCTTTCTCATTAGATTAGTCTTTTACCGTTTTATCCCTATTAAGAATACCGAATAGTTTCCATTATGTCGGTTGTAACAGAGTGGTAAAAGAGTCTTTTCCTTAATGTTTGGGCCTATAAATACCCCCCATTTTACCCTGTAATAGAAATCAGATACTAAGTTATTCAATACACATCTTCGAACTACTTCGAGTTATTATCCAATTCGGAGGCTTGAAACAGTTCATTTCGCAAACACCTCATCTGCCCGCCACTGCTGTTATCAATAGTAGTGGCGGGCAGATGAGGTCAGCGCGCCCGCCACCAGCGATAGCAGTAGCGTTAGAGCAGTGGCAGACTGGATGCCCGCCACTATAGGTCGTTTTTGCCCGCAGCTACAGTGTCGCTTTGTAGTAGTGTGAAACCTGGTAGCGTAATCTTTTACGCCAACATCAGTCGGTCGATAGAACTCCGAACAAGAAGAAATGCAGAATCATCTATAGATAAGCAATAAGTAATTGATGAGCCGCTTTTAATTCAAATCAGATTAGTAATGAAAGTGTGTACCAGATATTTAGCAAAGTAAACACCTTCTGTTGGAACCCTGCTAATGCTCGATCACCTCAGTACTTGTCGTGGTGCACAGGGGTGACACATACCAGGAACTAAATCCGGCCGAGCAAAACAATTCCGCAGAAATCTAATTACTTGAGAAGTGTACTGCAACTTGTACAAAATAAATCAAAGCAAAAATAATTGGTTGGTCTCAATTTCTTTGATTTGCATGTCGTAGATGTCTTGGATGTGATCACTAGCACGAATACTGATCACTGCTCTGCAGCAGTGCGCAGATCACATGCACCTAAACACTCAGCTTGAAAATAGAACAAAAAACCGGAGAGCTGCCATCTTCTGATAAAGCATGTTTTCAGTGTTGGATGCTACGTATGAGTGAAAGGAACCACCGCTGAGAAGAAAAATCGGCTGGACAAACAGTAACTTCAACAATCCGGCAACAAAATTTTGCCGAAGAAAGACAAGTGTGACTGCCTTGTTGCTGATGCTAGCATTAGGCGGTGCCGTCTCAGCTGCAAAACAACTCGCAGCGGAATGAAGAAAAACAGAAGAAAGGAAAAAATCCCCGGCGATGCAATTACCAGGCGGCCGCTGTTGTAGCCTTTCTGGGAAAAAGAACAGTGAAGATATAACAAATAGTGCGCAAGAGTAAATCAAAAACAACACAGAACAATAGTATTTCACAGAAATAAAGAAAGCACAACTACTCAATAAAGATCAGCCGAATCAACAAGAAGAATTTCTGGATACCACTTTTTCAGCCCCCAAAGTTTTCAGTCAAATGTTCAACCAAATCCCCTAGGCATCGGTTCCTTTATATAGGCAAGCCCATCAAGGTATTCCCCAAAGGGGAAGTAACCTGTGCACATCGGCTAGCCGTGCACATGGTGCACATGTGAGATCTCCACCTTCAATCTGTAATCCAACGGACAACAGTAGCTGGGGGTTATCGCAAAATGACAGAATGAGGGAGGTGGGAGGTGTTTTCTGCAAAATGATCTGGTGGAGCTGTTGTCCGTTGGATTACAGATTGAAGGTGGAGATCTCACATGTGCACCATGTGCACGACTAGCCGATGTGCACAGGATACTTTCCCTTCCCCAAAATGCCATTAGGGTTTAATGACCAAGTATTTACCTAATTTCCCTTATGTATTTTCCAAATTATTAATTCTGAAAAATACACAAAAGTATACTCCTAATTTATTACATCATTGACCATATTATTTTAATATTTTTCAGAATTAAAAATTCGGAAAATATTAAAAGATTACACTTAATCTAGAATAGTAAACAGAAAAATAAATTCCTATTTATTGGAATTTAAAAACATTTTCTGATATGACGGTTTTCAACCGAAACCAACAAAGTCTTCCAGATCTTCGACATGTGTCACTAGTCCACGAACTCGACTGCCAGCAAGTCTCTCCCGCTCTCGATCCCTTGAACCGCCCTGTCACTTGCACTAGCTTCCCTTTCGCTGACTTGGTCAACAACGTTGTCTTGATCATCAGTTCGTCCATGTCTTGCCTCATCTCCATGCGTAAGCCTGAGATCACCTTCAACTTCCCTTGGCATCCTTGACCATCTGGCATCAGGCTCCCTGCCTAACCCTGATCACCCGCCATCGATAGTTGACAAGCATCTTAACCCCGCACACACAAGACAAGCAAAACACGCAACTCCATGCAGAACATACCACAACTCACACAACCAGACAGATTAACCAGGCAATCTTGTCAATCACTCATCATCAAGATAAAACCACAGTGCAAGCCTCACTTGGTTTCTCAATCTCCCACTTGATGAGTGCATTGACAACTCCAAGATAAAAAGAAGTAAAATGCAAGTTCAGCACACATGTGACCATGAAAACTCAGGAAAAGAAAAAAAAATAAACATGTCACTTGATAAAAATTCTCGGTAAACGACAAGAAAAATCAGAAGCAAGCAAAAAGCAAGATTAAAATCTATGAATTATCCCCCTTTGGCAATGCATACATCAAGATAACAACACGAGGTATGAGGATGAAGTGTAAATGCTAGCTTCTGGAACATGATTAACTTAAATTATAGTACACTACAAGCATTTTCCTTGAATGTTGTCCAAAAGTATTGTATGACAAACTCAGATGAATACACTCCAAACAGCAGTATGAGCAAGCATTTTCATGTTTTCGCAAATAAAAGCATCACTACTCAGACTAGCATACTAGACATGGCAAGGCAAGAGATGCAAAATCTAACAAATACTAACCAGATAAGCATATCCCACTACAAGGAGTTTCAACAAACTTGATATGCAATGAATTCAAGCTTTATGATCATTTTTTATTTTTTATTTTTCATTTTTGTGTCAGGGGTTATTTGCATATCAACCTTATGCTAACCGACCAAGCTAAGCCTAGGTTGAACCATCAGAAGCTTAAAACATTGGTCTTGGTAAACAATTCAATGTCCTAGTTCATACTAAAGTGCTATGGTATGCAATCTAGAACAAAGTAGTGTGACAATGCAAACCCACCAGGATCTTTTCAATTTTATCACAATACAACATGAATAACAATCATTTTCATTTTTTTATTTTCAGCACAATATTTTTGATATGATCAAGTTGTGTATTAGCATCCAAGTGAAAAGGACCTAGCTACTAGGTATGTAAAATATAGCAAATGCACTCAACCTATTCATTCTAGTTTCTAGACTAAGCAGTGATCATTTTCAAAATTTTCACAAATACAAGCCATGCTCAATAAAGATATCAAATGTATTCAAGCCAAGTATAATCAACAGTATTAAAGACAATACTCCAAAGGAATAATAAATCATGTACGTGTAAAAGCAATTAAACATCTTACAGTAGCTTATACGGTGGTACATGACTCCCCATCACAAGATGCCATAGGGATGACAAATACAAAGCTCTCCTCTCAAAAATGCAAATTGTGAAGCATCGAGAGGCTTGGTAAAAATATCTGCAAGCTGGTTCTGGGTATCAACAAAGCGCAAATAAATATCTCCCTTCTCATTGTTATCTCTTAAGAAATGATAACGCACATCAATGTGTTTGGTTCTAGAATGTTGAATTAGGTTATTTGCTAAGCTAATCACACTAGTGTTATCACAAAACAGTGGAACACCCTTAAAATCCAACTCAAAATCCCACAAAGTAGAAACCATCCACAAAATCTATGAACAACAACTAGCGGCAGCTCCATATTCAGCATCAGCTGTAGATTGTGCAATTGTAGATTGTTTGCGAGAAGACCAACACACAAGAGAAGAACCCAAAAAATGGCAAGTACCACATGTAGTTTTTCGATCAATTCGACAACCAGCAAAATCAACATCTGAAAAACCTCTCAAGCATAATGATGATGATGCAGAATACCAAATGCCAAATTTAAGAGTGTGCTTGAGGTACCTTAGTATGCGCTTAATAGCTTGAGGATGCGTTTAAGAGCGGACATACATACTGCAAAGTGTATGTCAGGCCTCGTAGCCATCAAGTAGATGAGGGAGTCGATCATGCTCCAGAACTCCTTCTGGTCCACTTCTTCTCCATCTTCATCTGGGTCTAGCGCAACTGAAGTACCCATTGGGGTAGTAAGTGGTTTTGCATTGGCCATGTCAAAGCATTTTAGCCAGTCTTTAGTGTACTTTGTCTGATGTACAAAGGTTTCTTGTTTGCTTTGTTTGATTTGCAAACTAAGGAAGAAGGTCAGCTCGCTCATCATCGACATTTCAAATTCCCTGCTCATAGAATCAGCAAGATCCATGGTCACATTATCTCCTAGTTGTTGTTGGGTGACATAATCCCGATAACAGTAGGGGAGCGTGAAGGCCTGTACGGCCCCGAAGGAAGACTACGGCCGGAAGACCGAAGCCTTGCGCCGGAGGTGCCTGGACCTCCGAACAAGGAAGCCGAAGGCCTTCGGAGGCTCCAAGACGTGCCGGAGGAGTGGCCCGCCAGGTGCCGGAGGCCACCCTTCGGGAGGAGCCGACGCTCCGAAGAAAGGCCATATGCCAGGGAGGCCTAGTCAAGGCCGTAGGGGACAAGATTGTGATCGTCTGCGCCGTGTCGGGCGGCCTTTGCAGCGCCCGACACAGTCGATACGCTGTCAGATTGCACCTTCCTGTCTGTACTATGTAACGTCTATTTTGTCTGTATCGCCGACCAATGTCAGACCGAATGGCAGTTGGGGGTTGCGGGAACCCGACCCTTCAGAGCGGGCCACCCTATAAATACCCCCAACTGTAGTTGTAATACACACGATCCAAGAATACAGAGCACACAACATTTCATTACTCCGATCCATTGAGAAAACCTGCTGGTTCGATCCGTCGTTCAAGAAGCTAGCGTCCTCTACATCCAGTAACCAAAGCATGTCGGGTCGGAAGGGCGTGAGCACGGTTCCTCTACGACGGTCAGCCCGCACCGTCGGAGTCGAGCCCACCCCAGTCACCAGTCCTAACCAACCTATCATCGCGTCAGTCGGGGCGCCTGCCGTGGAGCCAACCCAGGCTTCGGAGGGGACGCCGGAGGTTCGGGGCCCTGTTGGCATTCCAGAGCCAGCCCCCGTCAATCCCGCGGGGCTCCAGGAGTGGCCGTCAGGGGTGCACCCTCCAAGCGAGCCCCCGGTGGTGGCCCTCCGGACCGACTAAGTCCGCTCACAAGACCCTGAGACCGCCTCAGGAGGAGGCGGGAGTCAGGCCGATGGTCTGGCCACCGAGAACGCCAGGCTGAAGGCAGAGCTGGCCCAATGGCGCTAGGAGGCATTGCTCCGCCCTCCTGACCCCTCCCGCGCTACAAGGGTTGCGGCTGTAGCCCAGAGCGACGATGAAGATCAAGTGGAGGAAGAAAACGCGTCGTACGACGAGGAGTCTCCCCTGCACCACGACCTTCAGAGGGTGCGCTTCGGCTCAAAGTTTCGCGCCGCCAAGCTTCCCAAGTACCCCGTTTCGGCTCCTCTTCGGCGACGAAGCAATGACCCCAACAGAGATCCGGGCTGGCTCGATGCGAGTCACGTCGCCCGAGAGTGATCAAGAACGCGTCGTCTCCCTCGATCTCACGGAGGAGACACGACTCCGAGCCGTCGCTAAGCTCTCACAATACCAACAGCAGACGAAGGAGTGGTACGACCCCAACGTCAAGCGCACCGAGTTCCAGCCTGGACACCTCGTCTTGCGCGTAGTGGCCGCCCCGACGAAGCTAGGCAACAAATGGGAAGGTCCGTACATCGTGACAGGCTCCAGGCGGCCCGGCTCCTACCGCCTGGCTACCTTAGAAGGCGAAGACCTGAAGCACACCTGGCACGCCGAACACCTGAAGCGCTATTATGCATAATTCTCTAAGTATCTACCGATGATGGCCGATGTCGCCCGCCGTTGTACGCAATTTGCCATCCTCTAATACTATCGGGCAGACGTTTTGGCCAAAGTACACTCTTCGATATCTAGCAATTGTTCTTTTCACCAGGCACTCGGGTTCCGAGCTCCGACTCGACGCACCCTACATTCGGGTTCCGAGCTCCGGCTCGACGCACCATCGATTCGGGTTCCGAGCTCTGGCTCGACGCACCCTCAATTTGGGTTCCGAGCTCCGGCTCGACGCACCCTCAATTCGGGTTCCGAGCTCCGGCTCGACGCAGCCTGCACTCGGGTTCCGAGCTCCGGCTCGACGCACCCTCGATTCGGGTTTTGAGCTCTCGCTCGACGCACCCTCGATTCGGGTTCCGAGCTTCCGCTCGACGCACCCTCAATTTGGGTTCCGAGCTCCAGCTCGATGCACCCTCAATTCGGTTTCCGAGCTCCGGCTCGACGCACCCTCCATCCGGGTTCCGAGCTCCAGCTCGACGCACCCTCGATTCGGGTTCCGAGCTCCGGCTCGACGCACCCTACGTTCGGGTTCTGAGCTCTGGCTCGACGCACCCTACACTCGGGTTTCGAGCTTCGGCTCGACGCACCCTCGATTCGGGTTCCGTGCTCCGGCTCGACAGACCCTACACTCGGGTTCTGAGCTCCGGCTCGACGCACCCTCGATTCGGGTTCCAAGCTCCGGCTCGACGCACCCCACACTCGGGTTCTGAGCCCCGGCTCGACGCACCCTCAATTCGGGTTCCGGGCTCTGGCTCGACGCACCCTCAATTCGGGTTCCGAGCTCCGGCTCGATGCACCCTACGTTCGGGCCCCGAGACCCCCGTTGGATACAACTTAGTCCCTCTGCCTTCCTCACTACTGTTCGCGCCCAGTCGACAAGACGTCTACCCGTGACGGAGTGGGGGGGAAGAAGCAAGGAGGGAGGCTTCGATTATGTGCACCATCAATACAACATGCAATATACAGTGTCTGTTGCGAATCAAAAGCAAGAGAGATTAAGAGAAGTCTTCATCTAAACCAAGCAGGAACCGGGGGCCTCTTCGATCCGAACAGTCACCCAGGCCGGAGCCTGCCCTAGTGCAAGGCTCCGGCGCTGCGTGCGTAGACTTCTCTTTACTCTTCTGCCTTTTCTCCTCCTTCCTCTGGGCGTGAAAAGTCCTCTGGTCTCCCTGCAATTGAGCCCAGCTACGCAAACCTTTGCCCCCAGACGATGCTCCGCCCGGACCAGCTTGCGCGTTGGACCAATCCACTGGTTCAGGAGATGAAGACGTTGCTCGGGGCTCTTTCTCTTCTTCCTTAACTAGGCTCAGAACCCTTGAAGAACTTCGGGGTCCGCATACCCGTCGCTACCTCGGGGAAGGACGAAGCGCGTGGGCCGATTCGCTCTTAGGGCTTCGAGAATAGCCCATCGGTGCCGAAGAGCATTGTCAGGCTCGAGTACCTCAATATCACAATCGCAGGCGTAGACACCCTGAATAGTCCCCGGAAAGCAAGTACTTTTTATTAATTGCATAAATAAGTTTATAAACTATTACAAGATGTGCAGCGCAGAGATCCTAAGGGAATTACACCTTTGGGTCCGGTTGGCGTGCTGTGGCCGAGGGCTTCGAAGGGGCCAGAGGTTCGCTAGAACGAAGGGCTTCCTCCAACCAAGCCTTGATCGCCTCAGGGCCCTTGGCTTGCCAGGTCGCCTTGAGCGCTCTCCAAGATTGAGCTACCGCCGGGCTCAGCGACCAGAGGTGGCTCCCCCCGAAGGCGACGGGGTGTGAGCTTGAAGACGAAGGAAGGGGGAGGCCGGACAACTCAAGGTGTAAGAGGATCCCGAAGGCGGCTAGCCGGGCTGATACCTCACCGTACTTCGACACGGTGAGGCTTATATGGCGGACGGCGGACTGGACGAACTTTAGCCAGCGGCCAAGGGGCTCTCGGGCAACGTCGAAGGCCGTACATCTGGTGCCATAGCGCGCCAGCACCCTCTGGAGAGACACCACAGTGTCAGTCGCCATCTTTTCCCCCTGGGCGAGTGCTTCGGTCATCTCCTCGTTTCGAGCCAGGAGGTCTGCCTCGATCCGCTCCAGCTGAAGCACTCGGGCTTTGAGAGCTTCGGCGTTGGCTGCTGCTTCCCGGAGCTCGTCCATCTCCGAGACTTGAGCCTGAAGCATGAAGACCTCTCCTTCGAGTCGCTCCGCATCCTTGGCTCAGGACTGGAGCCTCTCCGCCTCGGTAGCCCGGGCACAAAGGGCGTCAACCTCTGCCTCAAGCTCGTCCGCTCGGGCAGCCCGGGCCCGGAGCCCCTCTAGCTCAGCGACTCGAGCCTTGAGGGAATCGACCTCCACCACCCGGGCCTTGAGCGCTTTGGCTCTAGTGGCCCGGAGGTGAAGGCTTTCGATCTCCACCGCCTGCTCGCAGACCAGCCTCTCGGTGCCGTCCGCTCGGCCGGAGAGCTCCGAAGCGTCGTTCTCACGGCGTTGACGCTCGGAAAGCAGGGAGAGAAGCGATCCCTACGCCAGCGCGACTACCTGCTCAAGAAGTGGCGAATCAGAAAAGGGGGGCTAGGAGCTCGCCAAAGGGTACTCCGAGGAAATACCTGGCCAGTGGCGTTCTCGATAGCCTGGTTGAGCTCGAGACCATCTGACAGACTGAGCTCGTCTATCACCAGAGCCTCCCGCAAACACAAGTAGTAGTCGTGGACCAGGGCCACCCTTAACGCGAAGTCCTCACCCTCCACCAACAAAGGACACAGGAAGGGCACGCTAGAGCGCGCGCCCCGCGAGCTGGAAGGCGGCCGAGGCTGGATCCTGGTCCCTTGTTCGATCACCAAGGAATCTTCTCCAGAGACTTCCTCTGGCTCCACCCCACCACGTGGCTCTGAAGCCCCCGTCGCATTGGCGAGGACTCCGGACCCCGCGTTGGCGATGTCCTCGGAAGGAATCGGGGTTTGGTCAGAAGCCCGGACGGACGTACCTGCTCGAAGGAAGCAGGGGTTAAGAATGAAAAGGCCTGGTGCTTTGAGTGAAGGCCGGACAAGTTCGTGTACCCTCGTCTGCGGCCTCGACGAAGACCTCCGAAGGCCGATAGAATAGGCCATCTATCGAATTCACCGGGGAACCCGCTGCCGCCGCAGCCAGTTCGGCCTCAACGTCAGCGCTTCCTTCGACAGCGCCGAGGGGGTCAGCCAGCCCCCCTCGGTCTAGGCTGTCGGTCTCCCAGCTACCCCGAGAGCTGGCGGGGATCCCCTCCGAGGCTGGATCACGCGGAGGTGTAGTCTTGGGGGACGGCGTCACTTCAGTAGCCGGCGTCTCCTGCACAATCCTCGGAGCAGGCTGTGAAGGGATCGAAGGGACAGGAGCACCCCCGACTCTTTCGGCGCTCGGTCGGTCTGGCTAGACCGGATCCGGAACCGTCGGAGGGTCCTCCAGCTCTGACCCACCCTCCTCACTGGAATACCCCCATTCAGAGTAGGAGGCGGAGGAGTGGGACGGGGAGAGCATCTTCGGGCCCTTCACCATCTTCTTCTTCGAAGGGTGCCAGGGGGAAAGGCCGCCGTCGGGGTCGGCCACTCTCCTCTTCGAAGCGGCACGGAGGACCTACCCCTCCGGGAGAACCGGAGGGGAGAGCTCGAGCGCGTCCCACACACGGTTGTATCGTCCCCAAGACCCCACGAGCTCCACCCGCCGTTTGTACTCGGCCGGGGTAGGAGCCCCGAGGATCCTCTCCATCATTCGGGCCACATCCTCGGGTGTCTTGCCGATGAGCGACCCTGTGTTCGAAGGTCAGGACCAAGCACCCTCCGAGCGCAATAAAAGCAAGTGGAGCCAAAGAGAATGCAAACGCTTACCAAGCTGGCGGGAGAACTCCGTCGACATCACCTCGTCTTGGCTGCTTTGAAGCGACACCGGCCACTCCTCCTTCAATGGTGGGATCTCGAGGGCCACGAACTCCTTCGTCAGGTCCCGCATGCTCATCCAGCGGGCGACGATTTGAAGGAGCTGGATCCTCGCGAAGACCAAACCGGCGCTGGCCTCTACGCGGGCCTCCCTCTAGAACCAGATGTGGCGCGGGGGCCTGGCTAGCCCGGAGGTGAGCCCCGCCCAGACGTAGAACCAGCGGTTCACCCACTTGGAGTACCACCGATCATTGATGGCCTTCACGGGGAAGGAGTCCGCGTACCTCCTCCGGAGCTGGAAATTGATGCTCCCGAAGGCTAACACCCGGTCGTCCTTCTTCTTCGACTGGCAGAGGGCTTCATGCATTTGCGCGAATACCTCCACCCTGCCCTTGCAGCCCTCAGTGCGCATGGCCCACTCGAAGATGGCGAGGCGGGCCATGGCGTTCGGGGACAGTTGCGGGAGCTCCAAGTGGAAGGCGTCTAACACCCCGGCAAGGCTGGAGTTCCGAAGCGGGGAACCCTAGCCCCGCGTCAAAGAAGGCCTCGAAGACGACGACCTCCCCTTCTCGTGGCGCTGGGACCGACTCCGGGCCCGGCTTCCTAGCCCATGATTCGGGGCTAAGGCGGCCCCTAGTCACTTGCTCGATGGACGCATCAGTGCTCGCCGAAGGCCCAAGCTCCAGGGTCTTCTCCCAGAACCGCTCCAAAGCGGGACGGAGCTCCAGAGAGTCACGTGCCTCGGCGGGGGCGGAAGCAGTCGCCGCCGCTGCTGCCGCCGCTGCCATCTGACGCTGCAAAAAGCGGGTATCTACCGCCACGGCAGGGGCCCTCTTTTCCGCCATAATAAGAGGAGCAGGGAGAAGGTAGGGGCTCAAGGACAAGCGCTCGCCGTCAGGAAGGAAGATGGAGAGCTAAGGACCTGGGGCACTATAAGGACCGGTTTGTGGGGTCTATTGCAAAGCACTTCTGTACTAACCAGTAGTCTCATACGTAAGGCCTAACTGGAAGTATGGACTGTTCCAACTTGATGCACCAAGCAGAGGGGCAAGTGGCATCTGTGGGTGGCGTGTACCGACAAGGCACAAATGGGGCACGACGTTGGTCCAATGCGTTGGCACGTGGATGAAACCTAGTGGGTTATCCTCGAATTGGTGTGTTCCATGGTGAAGGCTTTGTTAGGGACTTGGTCAGGGTATCGTGGTGGTATCTTGGTTGATGTCGTGTTCTTGCCTTTTGGATACAATAGTACACCTCTTATAAGAGTATAATCTTTTCAAAAAGCCGAGCCCACGGTCAAGGACAGGTTGAGCAATGTTCACCGTAGTTAGCTTACTTCTATGATTGTGCATGGATCGTTGTTATTTAAGGACTATTGTGCGAGGGAGTACTGTTTGTACTACTTGAGTTAGGAGATGGTTTATGGCTCATGATTCACTTTCTGCATAATTAACATGTTCACATTAAATGCTTAATAAAAAATTGTACATTTCTGCAAACTTAAGCCACATGCCTTCCTTTGTTATAGTCCTTGCATTACACTGCATTTCGGTGGCTTCTTGAGTACTTTTGTACTCACCCCTGTTGATACCACTTCAGTGGTAGCTTATTACGAGGACAATGGTTTGGAGCAGCTGTCCCAGTCAAGGCGCGATACTAGAAGAAGATGTTCATCGTGAAGTCCCCTTTTATTTCTTTTATGTTTTATGATTTGCTTGTGTAATAATGTAGCTAGCGTCAATAGGATGACCGATGCCGCTGCACCAATCACTGACCTGATGGTCTATGTGGCACCGCTAGGGTCATCCGAGGGCCAAAGGTCTCTAGTCCCGCAAGCGTGGGAGCTGACGGTGCTACACCACCGGAGAGCAGAATGTCACCACTCGGCGACATGTCAGAGGGTCCACTGCCGGCTGCTGTGATGGCCATGCGGGAGCCTAACATGACGAGCGGGGACCATCCACCCCTACCGTAATGGTTGGGAGTGTGCCACCATATTTTGCTCGACCTTCATCCTGACAGCAGTCAGGGAATATATCCGAGTGCTTGGACGCACTCTAGAATCACAGCCGGAAGATGCTGGTGTGTTTTCCCGAAAAATGTGTGTGCACCTTGTCATATCTGTTGACCCAAGTATCCTTGCATAATTTGGCCGGTCATTTGGGGGAGAAGCTGGACTCCACGAGTAGTGAGCTGGATTGAAAGGATGGCGAGCTAAGGCAGTTAGAGAAGGAGAACCACACCCTTCACGAGCAGCTGGACCTCCAGTATTTTGGTAAATTTGAACTTCCTTGGTATTTTGTTGGTGGAATTTGAGCATAGATTGCCTTCGTCTTCTGTAGAATTGTTGGCGTTGAGAGAACGTCTCAAGACAGTCACTACCATGGCGCATCAATCGGCTGACGAAACGGTAGCCGAGAGGGATGATGCCTTAGCCAATCTAGAGAAGGCGAAGAAGCGACTCACTGAGTCAGAATCTTCTGCTCAAAAGTCGCTTGGTGAGTATAAAACTATAAATTTCTTCCCAGATCTTCTTTATTCCTAGTGAATTCTTGTTGGTATATTCTATGAAAACTTGTTCTAGCTTTGTAGATCTTCATCGTCAGGTGGGTGCTCAATTTGTCGACTTGGACCAGCGTTTGGCCAGCACATAGAAGCATCTGGATGCTTATCAGACATGTTCTGAGAAGCTGATACGAATGGTTGATGATGAGCCCCCGAACTCATAGTGGTCGGTTGAGGAGTTGTTGGCTCGACTGAAGGGTGCTGATGAATTTCTAAGGAAGTTTACTCGGGACATCACGAGGACGGTTGCTGTGCACGTGCTCATGATCATCCGTGCACTTTATCCGACTGCTTGACTAGATTACTTCCGGGCAGGGTGGCCGGCGCACATCAATGAGTCCAATGTCAGACTCATCCACACTGAGGTCAGGGAGACTACAGATCCCTTGATCTCAGATATTGAGATTTATCCTCCTATTCCTCCTACACCTATCGAGTAAACAAAAATATGTGTGATATATTTGCAAAACATGAACATATTAAATGTATTGTGGCATTATACTTTATATTTTTGCTTGGAGACCGACTGGTCGTGACCTTTTTAACTATACATTATAGCGTGGGCTTGTCAACACAGGGAAACTTAGGCCACATGCACGCTTCTTAGAGCTATCGACATTATGTATAGTTCGTAAGGTGTCATGAAGGATCAGTCGAGAAAGGCGACTCGATCGGAAATCAGTCATTTCAACTCAGCAAAAGCGGATCGTGGATACAAAATGAATGATTGCGATAATTCGAAAAGAGTTTTGCCGGTTAAAGGGTGTCCATTAAGCATCTAGGGAAAGGGTCTTCCATGACTCAGCAAGAGCGGATCATGGATACAGAGTGGGAAGACCTTGACTGGTCCTAGAAATAGATGGTCAAGAGCCAAAAACTTGTTAAGCACTCAGAAACGGGGTTTCTTCCTCAACTTAGCCAAAGCGGATCATGGATACAGAGTGGGAGGCCCGCAGTTGATCTAGAAAATGCTTAAAAGTCAATAGAATTTGAATTTGAATTGCATGTGAAATTCTCGTAAAAATTAAAGACTTAGCTAGATTGCTAGCGACGAGCGATAGTGGGATCGTTAAATCGTGCAAGTTTTGGCGCGTGAAGTCCAGTGGAGAAAATCATGACGAAGCCTTTAATGGCATTGAAGTTTTAGGCGCGCCAAGCGTCACATCTTGCATGTCGCCTTTCCAAGCGATGCGATGAGTCATTTTGACCGCGCATGCATGGAAGAAGATATTGACAAGCGCGATGCAGAGTCGAGCAGAGCGATTCTTGTGCACCATTTGTGGAGTTCCGTCATCAATGGTGAACTGATGATCCTCTTCTAGCCTTCTAGCCCTGGCCTATAAATAGGGGCCTTTGGCATCGGTTTCTCCAACATCTTGGCGCAACTCATTTCTTCTCCTTTATATTCCCTCCATCAAAGGAACTTGGTCCTCGGATGACTTGGTATGATGGTTTCTCGATGACTACCAAGAGCCTCCAGACGTTGGGTGGGTGTCTTGACTTGTATATTTTCATGCCAATGTCGCTTGGAGTATTGATCGTTCTTCTGCAGAATCTTTAAGAGAATGTCTTCGCATGCCAACTGGAGTTGTGCTGCGTTGGCATTTTGGTGAGGGGACTGGGAGTCCATGCGGCGATCTTATGGCGATTCTCCGACCATGGCCTAGGCCTAGTGAGCCCATGTGGTGACCTTACATCGGCGTTTTTGGGGCAATCTAGCATCCCTATGTAGCCATGCGGGTCATTTGATGATCCAGGAAAGTAGGTGTGACTTCTCTAGATACCCCTCCGGGATGCTCGACGTGGTCGTCGATGGGTAGCTAGCTCAGGGATGCCTACCGTACGTTGTCTCCTTCGAGGTAGCGGTGTTTAGACCCGTGTCGCAGCTCCTCTATGACACGGGGGTCGGCGACGAATACTACCTTACTTGGGAATGTACTAGTGGAACGGGATTCTTTGGCGCTGCGATTGATCTCGGCACTCATTGTCAAGATCGACCCAGCCCTGGCATTTTTGGCATCGTAGTCGTCGAAGGCATAAGGGGGCGGGTGCTCGTTGATAGACTAGGGATTGCCAACGACTTGGGCAGCATCGTTGGAGATGAGCATCTTGCGTCGCGGGTCAAGAGCATGTGTTGAAAAATATGCTAAAAAGCATTCTTCACATAGCTTTCATGACTCGCGAGGCCTCGTGATCCTGCTTGAGCAGATAAAAAACAGTGTTGAAGAAATTCTTGCATATATACATATCATAGAAATGCAATAAAATTTCTTCATTCGTTATGCCTTATTTTTTGCCTGCCCATCTGCGTGCATCACCGATCCTTATCTCCATCGATATAGCTTAGGTCTATATAGCACATGCTACTCAAGCCGCACACGTGCTATTTAGAACCGTTAGCATCACGCATAGCCGAATGCAAGCGGTAGCAGTCGGGAAAAAGACAACATGCTCATAAGATCCCACGAGGAGGCAAACAACCTTCACAATGACTACGCTAGAGAATATCATGGATACTATATTCAGAGTGGTTGCTTGCGACTATCTGAGTGCAGAGTAGGCTTCAACGAACTCTGAGAGTCCTGTAGGCGAAATTTTGACCTTATTTTAAGTAACTCAGGTTCACTTACCGTAGGGACAAAAGCCTCATGCATGCTGATCATAGCCGTCTTCACTACTCAAGATCGGGAGACGATGCTGTTACTCACGGTGAGTGCGAGTCATCGGGGCAATCCAGAAATATCCAATAGTCGCTAGGTCAAAGCGGGTCATAACCGTGCAGACGAGGCGAAGAGCTTTCTGGCATTCCGAGAGACCAATAATAGCGTGGCCAAAGTGGGTCATGGCTACTCAGCTAGAGTGGTGGCATTTGAATGACTTCACAATACCTAAGTCAAAGCGGGTCATGACCACATAGCTTGAGCAAAGGCATTCAGGCGATCCACATAATAGCTAGGCAAGGGCCAGTCATGGCCACTTGGCTATAATGGTGGTGTTTCAAGCATCTTCACAATACCTAAGTCAGAGTGTGTCATGACCACATAGCTAGAACGAAGGCATTCAGGTGATCCTCGTAATAGCCGGGCCAGAGCGGGTCATGGCCACTCGGCTAGAACATCGGCATTCGAGCATCTTCACAATAGCTGAGTCAGAGCGGGTCATCACCACAACTAGAGCGAAGGCATTCAAGCGATCCTCGTAATAGTTGAGCTAGAGTTGTTCATGGCAACTTGGCTTGAACTGCGGTGTTCGAGCATATTCACAATAGATGAGTAAGAGAGGGTCATGACCACATAGATAGACCACATAGATAGATTGAAGGCATTCAGGCGATCCTCATAATAGCTGGGCCAGAGCGGGTCATGGCCTCTCGGCTAGAACGATGGCGTTCGAGCATCTTCACAATAGCTGAGATAGAGCAGGTCATGACCACATAGCTAGAGCGAAGGCATTCAAGCGATCCTCGTAATAGCCGGGCCAAAGCAGGTCATGGATACTCGGTTAGAATGGCAGCGTTCGAGCATATTCACAATAGCTAAGTCAGAGTGGGTCATGACCACATAGTTAGTGCGAAGGCATTTAGTTTTAGGAGAGTGCGACATCCAACAAAGCAAATATCTTTATTATGAAATGATATGAAAGACTTATCTTGGTTATTGTAACGCCCAGATTTAATAAATCTGGACCTTTATTGAAATTCCATAGAAAATCAATAAATCAAGACGTTCATCACACGACCGCGCAAAATACGACAAGCATTTATGGTTCGTAGACCATATTAGTACAAAAGTGTTAAATTAAAAAGAAACTAATAAAATAAGGGTACTAGATGAACGCCTCCTTCCAGTCTCACCTTGACTGGGTCGCTACTCCAGACCTTCATCCTCCTCGTAGTAGACGGGCTCTGGTGGTGTAAGTCAACGGGGGTGAGTACAATCGTACTCAGCAAGCCACCAGATGCAAATATAATGCAGAGTAATAACAAGGAAGGTACTGGCTAATTTTGTGGAAAAGCATAGTTGTTAAGCAATTAAATGTGATAAAGTTATTAATACAGAAATGTAAACATGTGTATGCATCATCTTCTAACTCGAGGGGTATAGTCAGCCCACCCTCGCTCAACAGTCCTTACATGCCATGAATAACTCAACCATTCAAACAATTGTAAACTAACTGCGAGAAGTCACACAACACGCACTTGACCATGGGCTCGGCTTTTCGAAAAGATTTAAACTCTGATCAGAGGTGTACCACTGTACCCACAAGGCACGCACTCATCCCATACACCAAAGTGTAACGAGATGACCCATACCACTGGAACTCATGCCAAAACCTTCCATATGGAACATTCCAACCCGACAGCACCCTCTTATGGGTTTCATATGGTGCCCCGACGCATCGAGCCAACACCATACCCTCCCCCTTGAGCCACGTCGGTACAAGTCACCCTCAGGTTGCCCCTTGCCCCCTCCACTATGGTGCATCGAGTTGGTTTGTCCCATACTTCTAGTTAGGACTTACCCATTAGACTTGTGGTTAGTACGGAAGTTGTTTGCAACAAATCCCGCAGACCGGTGTTTATAGTGCCCCGGGTGCGACCAACCAATGCCTTAGCTTGCACCCGGAACCCACCATACTTATAACATAGCCAACTCCAACAGAGTCCCGAGACGAGAATAATGGGGAAATTCATAAATCAGAATCCAACTATCTACGACTCGTTCTTTTATCCTATAGCAATTGTGTCGGTACATTGGACACTAGCTAATATAATATTGTAGAGTGACAAGGAGTGTAGGCTCAATAAGCATGGCTTTGGTTTACACACAAGGACATGGATCTAATAAATATAATGTGTAGAGCTTTGAGATTAAACTAATGCAATATTATCCTATGAGTTATAGTGATAATTTATTAAAACATGGGCTCAATGATGATCAAAATGGTGGTTTTGACATGCCTTGCTCAGCAAATGGTGACAGTGTAACCTCGGGGTAATACCCTGGCTCCTCGACGATCTCGTAGTCTTCTCGATACGGAAAAATTAAACACAACATTCAATAAACAATAAAATACCAGAAAATATATACATACAAGTTTATGATTTTTAGACAAGGGGATTTAAGCCTTAGTATGGTGAAGTTGTGTTGGAAAATATTAATGATTTAATGTTTAAGGATTTTCTGAATTATTTTTATGAAAAGTTAATTTGTTCCTAAGGGGTTTTTATTCATTTATTTAGTAAGAACATTTTGTGCCAAAGTAACATACTGTTTTATGGCATAAATCAGTAGAGAATAAAAAGAGAAATTTAACAAAATTTTAATGGTGAAATTTGGAGTTAAAATGAGCAAGTTATGAATTTTTGAAGTTTAAAACAAATTTCTGAATTTTATTTAAACTGAAAACAGTCTCTGGCGGGGGAGTAAGTGAGATCCAATGGACCAGAGGGCTCGATATCCTTTCGACGTGGATCAACGGCCGGGATTAAATCCCACGAGGGATTTAATTTCTGTCGCTCGATCTCGATCGCACGGCCAGAAACCAATCCGGCACGGCACGTGGCGCCGAGGGTATTTTACCCTTCTTCCCCAACTCCAACATGTTGTATTGACAATATGTATGACTGAAGCCTTCCTCCAAGCTCCTTTCCCCCCTCCGTTGCGGGTAGACGACTTGCCGATTGGGCGCAAATTAGTTATGAGGAAGGCGGGGTAAGTGAGTTGCACTGAACGGCGGAGGGTGCTTCTAGTCGTAGCCCAGAATCCGGTTTAGGGTGCGTCGAGCCAGAGCTCGGAACCCGATCTAGGGCGCGTCGAGCCGGAGCTCGGAAGCCGACTTAGGGCACGTCGAGCCGGAGCTCGGAAGCCGACTTAGGGCGCGTCGAGCCGGAGCTCGGAAGCCAATTTAGGGCGCGTCGAGCCAGGGATCGGAAGCCGATTTAGGGCGCGTCGAGTCGGAGCTCGGAAGCCGATCTAGGGCGCGTCGAGCTGGAGCTCGGAAGCCGATTTAGGGCGCGTCGAGGACGCGCCGGAGCTCGGAAGCTAATTTAGGGCGCGTCGAGCCGGGGCTCAGAAGCCGATTTAGGGCGCGTCGATCCGGAGCTCAGAAGCCAATTTAGGGCGCGTCGAGCCGGAGCTCGGAAGCCGATTTAGGGCGCGTCGAGCCATAGCTCGGAAGCCGATCTAGGGCGCGTCGAGCCGGAGCTCGGAAGCCGATTTAGGGCGCGTCGAGCCGGAGCTCGGAAGCTGATTTAGGGCGCATCGAGCCGGAGCTCGGAACCCAATTTAGGGCGCTTCGAGCCGGAGCTCGGAAGCCGATTTAGGGCGCGTCGAGCCGGAGCTCGGAAGCCGATTTAGGGTGCAACGAGCCGGAGCTCGGAAGCCGATTTAGGGCGCGTCGAGCCGGAGCTCGGAAGCCGATCTAGGGCGCATCGAGCCGGAGCTCGGAAGCCGATTTAGGGCGCGTCGAGCCGGAGCTCAGAAGCCGACTTAGGGCGCATTGAGGACGCGCCGGAGCTCGGAAGCCAATTTAGGGCGCGTCGAGCTGGGGCTCGGAAGCCGATTTAGAGTGCATCGAGCTGGAGCTCGGAATCCAATTTAGGGCGCGTCGAGCCGGAGCTCGGAAGCCGATTTAGGGCGCGTCGAGCCGGAGCTCGGAAGCCAATGTAGGGCGCGTCGAGCCGGAGCTCGGAAGCCGATCTAGGGCGCGTCGAGCCAGAGCTCGGAAGCTGATTTAGGGTGCGTCGACCTAGAGCTCGGAAGCCGATTTAGGGTGCGTCGAGCCGGAGCTCGGAAGCCGATTTAGTTGGTGAAACTATACTTTGGTACCGCGGTGCGTCCACCTTGGCCAAAAACGTTCACCTAATGGTTTTATTGAATTGGGGATTGAATACAACAACAGGCGGTGCCGACCAAGCAGCGGAATACACTGACGTAACTATGCGAAATAACGCTTCAGGTGCTCTCCATGCCGAGTGTGCTTCAATTCCTCGCCTTCCAACGTAGCGAGTCGGTAGGAGCCCGGACACCCGGAGCCGGTCACGATGTACGGACCTTCCCACTTGTTTCCCATCTTTGTCGGGGCGGCCACCACGCGCAGGACAAGGTGCCCCGGCTGAAACTCGCTGCGCCTGACCTTGGGGTCGTACCACCCCTTCGTTTCTTGTTGGTACTGTGAGAGGTTAGCGACGGCTCGGAGTCGTGTTTCCTCCGTGAGATCGAGGGAGATGGCGCGTTCTTCATCACCCTCGGGCGACGTGACTCGCATCGAGTCGGCCCGTATTTCTGTCGGGGTCATAGCTTCGTCGCCGAAGAGGAGCCAAAACGGGGTAAATTCGGTGGCACGGGAGGTTGTGGTTCGAATGGACCACAAGATCTTCGGGAGCTCAACAGGCCATAATCCTTTAGCTAAGCCAACGATGCGCTTGTTAAGGCCAGAGAGTATATGTCCGTTAGCCCGCTCCACCGCCCCATTCGACTGCGGGTGCCGAACCGCTGCGAAGCAGAGTTGGACTCCCAATTCTTCGCAGAATGCTTTGAAAGCCCCTGCGTCGAAGTGCGTGCCATTGTCCAGCGTGAGCTGCTTGGGCACGCCGAAGCGGCAGACGATATTCTGCCAGAAGAATTTCTGTACACTTCGAGAGGCGATGGAGGTCAGCGGCTCGGCCTCGACCCATTTGGAGAAATACTCGACGGCGACCACCGCGAAGCGTAGATTGCATCTTGCTCTAGGGAACGGCCCGATGAGGTCCATGCCCCAGCGAGCCAGAGGCCACATAGGTTGGATGAGCTGCAAGCTGACCAGAGGCCTGTGACTCCGGCGCCCCATCCATTGGCACCTTTGGCAGGTACGCACTAGGTCCTCAGCATCGGCAGTGATCGTGGGCCAATATACGCCCTGCCGGAGGGCCTTCCCGGTGAGGGCCCGCGGTGCTAAATGGTTACCGCACAGCCCCTCGTGGATTTCTCGGAGCATGGTGACACCATCCGAGTGGGAGATGCATCAGAGCAGCGGGGAACATACCCCCGATTTGTAGAGGATGCCATCAATGACTTGGAAAGACCGGGCACGAAGGTGAAGACGTGCTTGATCTGGGCCGGGCCGGTCATCGGTGTTGCCGCCGAGTACTTGCAAGATGGGCTCCCGCCAATCGTTGCCAACCGTGCAGAGAACTGGGGCGGGCGGAAGCGACATCGGGGGTTCGACTGGCCCGGAGGTAGATGCCTCGTCCCGGAGGAGCGCCGAAGGTCGGGTAATTTCTTCGATGAAGGCGCCCAGCGGCATGGCTTGGCCACTGGCTCCGGCCTTAGCAAAGGCGTCGGCTTGGTAGTTTTCACACCTCGGGATGCTTTGAACGGACATCCCCTTGAAGGCCGCTTCAAATCTCCGAATGGCTTCGAGGTAGGAGGCAACGTCTCGGTGCCGAGCCTGGAAACTTTTGTCGATATGCCCGGCGACGACCTGAGAGTTGGTTTTGACTATGACGCGGGCGGCTCTGAGTGCATGCGCTTTGCGGAGACCCAGCAGGACACCTTCGTACTCAGCGATGTTGTTGGTATCCTTGAAATTCAGCCGAGCGGAGAAAGAGGCCTACTGGCCGGAGGGGGAGACGATAACTGCTCCGGGTCCAGCCCTTGAAGCCTGGTAGGCACCATCCGAATAGACGGTCCAAGTTTCCTCGCCTTCTCCAATACTGGCGTGATTGACCGCGGATGTCCATTCAGCAACGAAGTCAGCGAGGATCTGAGACTTGATGGCAGTTCGGGCAACAAAGGAGATCTCGAATGGACCCAATTCTACTGCCCACTTCCCGATGCGACCGGTGGCATCCTTGTTCCGGAACATGTCGCCGAGCGGGTAGGCGGTTGAATAATGACATCGTGAGCCAAGAAGTAGTGTCGAAGCTTCCGGGATGCCATGACGAGAGCGTACGCCACCTTCTTGAGCTCGGAGTATCACGCCTTGTCTCCGGAGAGGGCTTCGGACACGAAGTAGACGGGGCGCTGTACCAACTTCCTGCCGAGCTCTTCTTCCTGGACCAAGGCAGCGCTCGCCGCGCTGCTAGAGGTGGCGAGGTAGATCAGAAGGGGACTGCCGGCCCGAGGCATGGCGAGGGCTACGAGGCTGGAGAGGTACTCCTTTATTTGATCGAAGCAGCTCTGACACTCAGAGGTCCACTCGAATGTTTTGGAGCCTCGGAGCGCCTTAAAGATGGGCAAGCTTTTTCCAGCTGATTTTGCTAAAAATCAGCCAAGGGCGGCTAAGCGTCCGGCTAGCTTCTGCGCTTGCTTCAAGTTCTGAGGGGGACATGTTCTGCAATGCGTTGACTTGTGTTGGGCTAGCTTCGATACCTCGGCTAAAAACCAGATACCCGAGTAGCTTCCCAGCGCACACTCCGAAGACGCACTTCTCCGGATTGAGGCGGATCCCACACCGCCAAAGGCTATCAAAGGTCTCAGCTATGTCCACACTGTGGCGATCCCTGACGGTACTCTTGATAACAATATCATCCAAGTACGCTTCAATATTGCGACCCATTTGATGGCCCAGAGCCTTGGATATCAGTATTGAAAAGGTGGCCCCGGCGTTGCGGAGGCCGAAGGGCATGCAGACATAGAAAAACACTCCTGCGGGGGTCACGAAGCTTATCTTGACTTGATCCTCGGGCTTCAGCCAGATCTGGTGATACCCTGAATAAGCATCGAGGAAGCTGAGGAGCTCCGCACCGGTGGTGGAATCGACTAGTTGATCAATGCGAGGCATGGGGTAGGGGTCATGGGGGCAAGCTTTATTGAGAGAGGTCAAGTCGATACACATACGCCACTTTCCAGATGTTTTCTTCTGGACAAAAACTGGGTTAGACAACCACTCAGTGTGACTCACTTCCCGGATGACCCCCACTCGGAGCAGCTTCTCAGTCTCGGCCTTGGCTAGCTCAGCCCTATCGACAGAGAGTTTCCGGAGCCCCTGGCGCACCGGTCGAGCCTTTGGGTCGACCGCCAGCGAATGCTCGATGATCGAGCGGTCGACGCCCGGGATATCTTCGTCGGACCACGCGAAGATGTCGAGGTTGTTGCGGATGATGTCCTCGAGCTGCTTCAACACCTCTGGCTCCAAGCCCCCTCCAAACTAGATCAGACGCTCCTTCCCATCTTGGATCAAGGTCTTCATGATTATCTCCCCCTCCGGGAGAGGCTTGACCAGGCGCCCCTTCGGCACAGGACCCCCGGCGTCGGAAGGATCAGTGCCTTTCGCGCCTTCACGGACACTATGAATCTGGCGTGGCTCCAGCAGCGCCGAGTGGCCGTATTCAACCCGACGGGCTGCGGCCTGGTCGCCTAGGATCAACAGCACCCCCCTGGGGTCGGCATCTTGAGGCACAGGTAGTTGTGGAGGGCGATGGCTCCGAAGCAGTTGAGCATTCCTCTCCCGAAGATGGCGTTGTAGGAGTACGGGGCATCCACCACATCGAAGAGGATCTCCTCGCGGCGCTGGAGAGGGGAATCGCCGAATGTCACCTATAGTGTGACATGACCCAGGGCATCGAGCGGGGGGCCTGCAAAGCCCTGGAGCAGGCAAGAAGCTGGCAGCATGTGCTTCCGAGAGAGACACAGCTAATCGAAGGCCTGCACAAAAATGATGTCAGCAGAGCTTCCCCCATCAACTAGGATGCGACACACTTCGACTCCGGTGATATCTGCGGAAATGACGAGGGGTTCGGCATGCGGGAACTTGACTCCGGCGGCGTCCTCGGTGGTGAAGGTGATGGGGACGTGGGACCATTCGGGGAGCGCGGAAGGGCTGGATGTGCCGATATGCCCGACTTCCCGAACGTAGTCTCGCCGCTGGCGCTTGGATAGGGCTCCCAGGGCCCCTCCTCTGGATATGGGGAGGACCACCCGTTTCCCCCGATCCGGCGTGTCTTCGAGCTTGGGAGCCTGGGCTCGGCTGAGCTCTCGGGCCAGGCATAGGACTTCTGGCTCGTCGCGACGTCCGACCACCTGGACTGCTTCTGGACGAGGTACCAGGTTCCCTTTGTCGGTGGAACTGCGGCCGGCATTCCACTCGAGGTAGTCATTCTGAAGGGTGAGGATGGTCCGGTAGGAATCGGTGTCGTGGCTCCGGTTTTCGCCGTGGACACTACAATACAGCGTGGCCCCTCCGGAGTGCGCCCGTGGCAAAGTTTTGGCTCCAGCGAAGTGACTCCCGCCGGACGTGTGCTGGTGCTTAGCGGGGATTCGAGGTGTGATGCTGAGGACCTCCCCCCGAAGATGCTTCCGGCCTCGCCGGGAGTCCCGGTGAAAATCTTGCCTGCCGGAGTCCTGGCGGCGGAAATCAGGAGCAGGACGGGCTCCTCGGTCACGGTCCGGCGAGGCTTCATACGCCCTGGCACCCATGGTCCGGACACGGACTATCATCGCCTGACGGCGCATCTGGCCTTCTTCGGACCGGGCGTACTCTTCGAAGTACGCCATGAGCTGCGCCACCGAAGAGATAGGCTTTCGATGGAGCTTGTCGAGGAGGCCCGGGTGCGTGACTCCTTCCCGGGCAGCGTCGATGACCGAGGAAGCTGAGAGCCCCTTGATCTGGGCCTTGGTGTGCGCGAAGCGCTGTGAGTACTGTCGTAAGGTTTCTCCAGGCTGCTGCTTCACTTGGAAGAGTCTCCCGGTGGACATAGGGGCCACGAAGGTTCCCTGAAAGTTGTTGATGAATTTCTTCCTCAGCTGATCCCACGAACAGATGGTTCCAGGCCGGAGCGACCAGAACCATCGGAGGGCAATCCCCTCGAGTGCCAGAGGGAAGCATTTAGCCATTGCGTCTCGGCTTCCTCCGGACGCTTCTATCGCTAGAGCGTACGAGCGGGAGAACTCTCCGGGGTCAGAATCCCCACAGTACTTGGGAAGCTTGGTGGCGCGAAACTTCGAGCCGAAGCACACCCTCTGAAGGTCTGGGTGCAGGGGGGACTCTGCGTCGTAAGGCTACGGCCGCAACCCTCGTGGCGCGGGAGGGCTCAGGGGGGCGGAGCGACGCCTCCTGGCGCCACTGGGCCAGTTCCGCTTTTAGCCGGGCGTTCTCGGCTGCCAGGGCATCGGCCTGGCTCCCACGTCCTCCTGAGGCGGTCTCAGGGTCTTACGAACGGACGTAGTCAGTTCAGAGGGCCACTACTGGGGGCCCGCTCGGGGGACGCACCTCCGGCGGCCCCTCCCGGAGCCCCGCGAGGTTGACGGAGACTGGCTCAGGCGCGCCCACAGGTCCCCGAACCTCGGGCATCCCCTCCAGGGCCTGGGTCGGCTCTTCGGCAGGCGCCAAGACAGGCGCCACGGCTGGCTGGTCGGGGACGGCGACTGGGGTGAGCTCAACTCTGGCGATGCGGGCTGACCGACGCAGAGGAACCATCTTTGCGCCCTTCCGAATCGACATGCTTTCGTGACTGGGTGCAGAGGACGCTAGCTTTATGAACTAGGATCCCCACGGACGGCGCTAACTGTTTGGACGACGGATCGAACCAGCAGGTTTTGAGACTAGTGGAATGCAATGTGCTCTGTATTCTTGGATCGTGTGTCCATTACAACTGTAATCGGAGGGTATTTATAGGTTGACCCTCCCTGAGGGGCCAGGCGCCTCTGAACCGCCAACAGCTAGTTGGCCTGACGCCGACCGGTAGTACAGACATGGCCTGACACTGGCCGGTAGTACAGACAGAATGGACTCTATGTAGTACAAATAAGAAGATTCGATCCTGACAGCGTATCGCCGTGTCGGGCGCTGCAGTGGCCGCCCGACACGGTGCGGACGACCACGATCTTGTCCCCGCACGGCCTTGACTGGGTCCTTCCCACGCATGGCTCTTCCCCGGAGCCTATGGTCCGCCTAAAGGCTGGCCTCCGGCGTCTGGCCGGTAGCTCCCTCCGAAGACCCCTCCGGTGTGCCTTGGAACCTCCGGAAGCCTCCGGCTCCCTCGTTCGGAGGTCCTGGTACCTCCGGCCTAGGGCTTCGGGTCTTCTGGAGATGGTCTTCCTTCGGAACCGTACGGACCTCCTCATTTCCCCGCTCTCATCGGTATTATCTCCCCCAACAACACTTATGCACAAGGGAAAGAAAATTACTTTGCTTCCTATAACTCCCACTAAAATAATGCAATGTGAGAAAGAGAGTATTGGGAATAGCAAGAAGGAGATTGCACCACAATCTTAAAATCAGCAAGTAGCTAACACTATTTTCCCACCTAAGAAATATAAGAAAGACAATAGCTCTAAGTCGGACGGAAATAAATTGAAGGGAGTGTTATGCTTACTACTAAATATGATTTGGTTGATGTTAATGAGTTTGATTCTCCTTGTTATGCATTGATATGCAAAGAAGTTTTGTTTTCATTTGAGGATTCTTTCACTTCATTGCCTCCTGCTGTCAGTAACCTTTTACACTAGTATAAGGATGTTTTCCAGCGAAGATGCCTCCGGGGCTGCCACCTATTTGATGTATTGAACATCAAATTTACTTGAACCTAGGAGCGACATTGTCAAACCGTGCTGCATATAGAACAAATTCGGAGGAGACTAGAGAAATTCAGCGACAAGTCCAAGTACTTCTGGACCGTGGGTCCGTACGAGAGAGCCTTAGCCCATGTGTTGTGCTTGTTCTTTTAGTCCCTAAGAAAGATGGTAGTTTGCGTATGTGTGTTGATTGTAGAGGCATCAATAATATTACAATAAGGTATTGTCATCCTATTCCTAGGTTAGATGATATGCTAGATGGATTGAGTGGGTCTATCATTTTCTCAAAGATTGACTTGCGTAGTGGATACCACCAAATTAGAATGAAATTAGGAGATGAATGGAAAACAACTTTCAAAACTAAGTTTGGTTTATATTAGTGGTTAGTAATGCCTTTTGGGTTAACTAATGCACCTAACACTTTCATGTGTTTAATGAATGAATTATTGATAGTATTTATTGGCAAATTTGTGGTGGTTTACTTTGATGATATCTTGATATATAGTAGGTCTATTGATGAACATTTGAATCATTTGCGTGCTGTTTTTAATGCTTTCAGAGATGCACGCTTGTTCGATAATCTTGAAAAGTGTACTTTTTGCACGGATTGAGTCTCTTTTCTTAGCTATGTTGTTACTCCAGAGGGTATTGAGGTAGATGGAGTGAAAATTGAAGCCAGCAAGAGCTGTCCAACACCTCAAACCATCACGCAAGTGAGAAGTTTTCATGGACTTGCTGGTTTTTATCGACTGTTTGTCAAGAATTTCAGCACCATTGCTGCTCTACTCAATGAGTTAACATTTGAGCTTGAATGTGATGCTAGTGGGATTGGGATAGGAGGAGTTATCATACAAGAAGGTAAACCTATTGCTTACTTTATTGAAAAATTGCATGGACCTAATCTGAATTATTGTACTTATGATAAGGAGTTGTATGCTTTAGTTCAGGTGTTGGAGACTTTGCAACATTACCTTTGGCCTAAGGAGCTTGTCATTCATTCTAATCATGAATCCTTGAAACATTTTAGAAGACAGGCAAAATTAAATAAGCGACATGCAAAATGTGTTGAGTTCATAGAGTCATTTCCATACATGATTAAACATAAACGTGGTAAAGACAATATGATTGCAGATGCTTTATCCAGACATTTTACTATGTTATCTCGGCTTGATCATAAGATATTTGGTCTAGAAACAATAAAAGAGTCATATGCTACTGATCTAGACTTCAAGGATGCTTTTGAAAATTGTATAGAGTGCCGAACTTGGAATAAATATGTGTTGAATGATAGTTTATTATATCGTACTAACAAGATATGTGCCCCAGCTAGCTCCATTCGCCTTTTGTTTTTACAGGAAGCTCACAGGGGAGGATTGATGGGACATTTTATAGTGAAGAAAACTGAGGACGTGTTTTCCACACACTTATTTTGGCTAAGGATGTGGCGGGATGTCATGCTTGAATCCCTTTGGACTTTATATGCCCCTTCATGTTCCTAGCATCCCTTGGGAGCATATATCAATGGACTTTGTCTTAGGTTTACCTAGAACAAAGAGGGGGAGGGATAGTATATTTTTGGTGGTCGATCGATTCTCAAAAATGGCACATTTTATACCTTGTCATAAGAGTGATGATGCTACAAACATTGCTGATTTGTTTATACTGCAAGTTGGGAACCAAGCTGCTATTCCCCACCACATGCCACCCTCAAACCGATGGGCAAACAGAGGTAGTTGATCGTACGTTATATACCATGTTGTGGGCTGTTTTGAGGAAGAATTTGAAGATGTGGGAAGAATGTTTACCTCGTGTGGAGTTTTCATATAATCGAGCGATATATTCTATCACCAAGGTGAGTCTTTTCCAGGTTGTGTATGGCTTTAATCCCCATGTCACCATTAATATTTTGTCATTGCCAACTTCTGAACATGTGTATTTAGATGTAAGACACGTGCTGATTTTATTATGAAGTTACATACCACAACTAAAGAACACATTGAGAAGATGACCGAAAAGTATAAAATTGCTGGTAGTAAGGGTAGGAGACATTTAACCTTCGGAATAGATGATCTTGTTTGGTTATACTTACGTAAATATAGATTTCCAGATTTGAGAAAGTCTAAATTGATGCATCAAGTTGGTGGTCCTTTCAAGATAATTAAGAAAATTAATGACAATGCATACCAGCTTGAGTTGCCTGCAGATTTTGGGGTTAGCCCCACATTTAACATTTCAGATTTGAAGCCATATTTGGGAGAAGAAGACGAGTTTGACTTGAGGACGACTCTAATTCAAGAAGGGGGGATGATGAGGACATCGATAACAATGATAAAGACATCCAACACTCTATCATTCCTAGACCAATCACTCGCTCTCGTGCCCGCAAGCTTAATTATGAGGTGCGTTGGTTACTCACTTTATATAATGATATGGATATGGATGGGATGCTACTTATTGGTGATATTTTGACTCTAAGGAACATGGGAGAAGCACTTCTGGATCAAACACGAGAGGGAGAGGCGGCACAACAATCCAATTTGGATTCCACTTCAAACTCTGATTTAGGTTCGGTTCCAGCAGAACACCCCTCATTAAAACGGGCATAACTTTCTCATACGGAGGAGGATCGAGGCATTCTTTAAGGCATTGCAAAGATAACGAAAATGTTACGAAATGTTCTATGTCGTCCGAACAAGTCATCAAGTGTTGCGTCACCGTTTTGGGCCACTTTGGGCGTTGTATCCGTTTGGGGCCTTAAGCACAACATTAGGGAAGACTTTACACAAACCCTAGGTATTAATACTCTATAGCCGTCATGAATTAGGGTTTGGTTTTGCTTAATTTTGAACTGACTTGCAGATTGAACTTTGACGTTCGTCAGATTGTGGAACCCCGCTCGAGAAATCGACCTCTCATCTATTTGCGAGATTGTGTTTCCATGTTCTTGCGTATGTTCTCGATTCGCATGCAGGGATAAGCCTTCTTGGCGATGTCAATCACGTTCGTGCATGGTTGATAACCAATGGAGTCGTGGTGTAGCGATTGCGGGGTTCGGATCAATGCTGATTGGAAGCCGAATCATCAACGCCGAGTCCTCCACCAATCGAGTTTACCCCCTCCGACAGAAGATCGGGTACCCGTGCACATCAAATGGTATCAAAGCCCAAGTTGCCCGTCAGGTATCATTGTATCCCTTAGATTTTTCTTCGCCTTGTCGTAGAACTCCAGAAAAATCCGCAAAAAAGTCGTAGACATCTAGGGCAAATTATCCTTATTGTCCTAGTGTTTTGAGCCTTTGCAATTTCGTCATTGTGACGTATTGCTGAGTTTTGAATACGAGCAATTTCCTGTTCGGGACTCCAAACACACATTTCTCCAGGTTAAGTTTCCAGTGGAACTTGCAGAGGTTACTCACCGTCTCTTGGAGATCCATAATGAGGTCTTTGGGCTTCTTGGTCTTGATAACCACGTTGTCAATGTACACCTCAACATTGTGGATGATCTAGTCAGCTAAGCAATGCTAAATTGACTGTTGGTACATGGCCCCAACATTCTTCAGGCCGAAATACATCGATGTATAGTAGTAGGCACCGAATGGAGTGATGAAGGTGGTCTTCTTCTAGTCTTCTTCCTTCAGGCTGATCTAGTGGTATCCCGAATAGCAGTCAAGGAAGCACAACAGAGCACTACCGGTGGTCGAATCAACAACCTGATCAATGCGTAATAGTAGGAAGGGATCCTCTGAACATCGCTTGTTGAGATCAGTGTAGTCAACACACATCTTCCATTTCCCATTCTTTTTTTAGACAAGGACTGGGTTAACCAACCATTCCATGTGCTGCACCTCCTTTATAAATTCTGCTGCTATGCGGCGAGTGACTTCTTCTCAGATGGACTTCTTGTGATCTTCAACGAACCTTCGCATCTTTTGCTTGACTAGCTAGGCAGCTAGATGCAGACGGAGTTCGTGTTCGATCAGCTCTCGGGGCACACCTGGCATATCTGAGGGTTTCGAGGCGAAAATGCCTATGTTGGAGCGTAGGAAGCTGACGAGTGTTCTTTCCTATTTAGGATCAAGTGGAGTCCTGATCAGAGCCATCTTGGAGGGGTCGGTGTCCGATAGCCGAATACTTTTGTACTCGGTTGGAAATGGCATCAAGGCGATCGCAGATGGAATGGGACTCGGGATCTCGAGTCCGTCGGTCGGCGTGGTCTTGGACTCTTGGAGTATTTCCTCCATTCGGACAGACATGTCCATGGCCTCACTCAAGGTGTGTGAAACCAAGGGTGGTTTCTGTCTGGATGATGAGTGATTGAAAAGGATGAGCGTTTGAGAGATCGAGCGATGGAGTGTTGGTTTGAGTGCATCGAGGGGTTCGATGTAAAATGGAGGATTGTGTGCCCAGGGTTTTGGTGGTGCGTCGCGCTCTTGTTTTGGCTTGTCTTGGATGTGCAGGGTGGAGATGCTGACCAACTGTTGACGGTGAGTGATCAAGGGTCAAGCGTGGAGCTCGATGCCGAAGGATTAGGGACGTCGGGCGAAGTTGGAGAAGATCTCAAGAGTGCACGAAGAGACCGAGCAAGACTTGGACGGATGGTTGATTGCGACGGCATGATGACCGGGTCTGCGAGAGGGAGGCCAGGGCAAGCATTCGGGCGACTCGAGGGGATCAAGAGCGGAAGTGGCTTGATGGCGCTCGGAGTCGCAAAGTAATGTCACGAGTCGAAGGGTTGACCGGCTTTGTCGGTTTTTCGTGAAAACCGACGCAAATCTAGTTTTGTTAATTTGAATAGTTTGGAGTCATTTTTACTTTGAGTCAATGTGTAATAAAAAGTTGAGAGTCTAGAGTAATTGTACTCCTTTGGTATATTTTTTAGAATTTCTTAATTCTGAAAATATATTACAAGGAATAGGACCTTTGTGTAATATTTTAATTCTAGAGTGTTCTTTTCAGAAAATACCCCCATGGTTGGCCTATAAATAGAGGGCACTATCCATGGGCAGGTGGCTGTTATTTTTGCTGAACCACATAACCATTCTAACAAATTGGTGCTGTTTTTTCTGATCGATACATCTAATTCGAAGCACTGTTCAAAATCTGAAAACAGAAACAGTGCAGCGATGGATTAGGAAATTCCTGGCGCACGTATGTTATTTAGACTGAGATCGATTTTGTGAAGCCTTTTCTGGTGAAGTTTATGCAGAACTTGATATTGATGTTTATACAACTTT
Source organism: Zizania palustris (assembly GCA_019279435.1). NCBI lineage: Eukaryota > Viridiplantae > Streptophyta > Magnoliopsida > Poales > Poaceae > Zizania > Zizania palustris. Next base: position 9,286,909 of record JAAALK010000289.1, on the reverse strand, counting down.
TGTTATGGATGTTTTGAATGATCCATTTTTGAAAGTTACAAGTGATTTCTTCAATATCTTCTTGATCTTTTTGCTAATCAAAATAGGCATCACAGTTCTGAAAAATTGCTCTGGGTAAACTGTTTTAGTTTTTGGTTTAGCATGCTACATGTTTGATAAAATGTTGCTTCAATTGTTCTTCATCATCTTGGCTGATTCTTGGATTGTTTTTTTGAGTGATATCATGGTTGAAGGATGAACAAATTATTTTGGTGTGAGAATCAAGTCCTAAAAAATTCTGGATATCTATTTTGAGGTTCTGCAATATTTGTAATGTGATGTTGTTTTGGTTTTGTGTGACTTTTGATGATTCAGATCATCCTTTTGTGAGTGTTTATCTTGAGAACTTTATGGTATATGCTGTGTACGTTAGATCCATCTACATGTACTGTTAATAGTGAGATTCATGCTGCTTTTCAAGTGTGTGTTGGATTTGCTATAGTATCACAGAGCACAGGGTATGTTCTTCAGTTTTACACATGCTATAATCTGTTTCTATGTCTATGGCCTAGTAGAAATCTTCTGTGTTGAAAGCTAGTTGTAGACATTTTTCACATTCCGATACTTCTGTTCTGTCAGTTGATCTGTTCTGAAGTCTTGTGGGTAGAACTTTTTGAGAATCTCTATTTTAAAGGTTCTGTTCATCCTAAGATGCTTGTGTTCTTAACTGAAGTAGTGTTCTATACTTGCCAAATCTGTGTAGTTGTGATTCCAAGGATGTGAACATTCCTATGAATTAATTTAGAACTGAACTGTTGTTTTAAACTGTTTGAGGACAGAACAAATTTTGTTTGTTCAGCTCTGAACTCATTTGCTTGTCTAGTTGATGAACTGAAACCGTAATTTCAGTAGTTACTACAGTTTGATTTTATATAAAACTTTTCTTCTATATTCTGATTCCTCTAGTGAAGTTCTACAAATTATTTCAGTCCGCATTATGTCCTTTTGTCTTCTGATACTAGTTCTGTGGTGATTTCATCATGATCACTAAAGAACAGGTTTTTGAGTAGTTGATCAGCACTGTTTTGTCTATACTGAAATCTGTTTGGTATTGCAGAAGGTGTGAACTGTTTAATGTATGATTTGTTGAACTGTTTTCAGAGAAGTGTTTTCAGTTCTGAATTCTTTTGTTCTGAAATTTCTGTTTATTGTCTAATCAAGTGCTGAACAAATATTTTACTTCTCATTCAGCACTGTTTCATATCTAGATTATGGCAATTCATCAATTTCTGTTTCTGTTTATTTGTCTAAAAATCTGTATAGTTCAGTTTTGTCCTCTGCTTGCTGTAATTTTTTCAAGCATGAAATACACTTAGGCTTTAGTTCTCATTCATCTATAGTGTTCTTATTTAACCTGAAATCTAAGTGGAGTAGACTGAATCTGCTGGTACTGTTGCTCATCTAGAGGGTTTCTGAATTGTAATTGTAGTTGGATTTTCTGTTTAGATTCTGAATTGAAGTGAATATTAACTGCAATATGTTTTTAGGTCTGAATTAACAGTTTGAAATCATCTCTGATTCCTGAAATTTGTGAAATTGTTTCAGTTCTATAACCTGCACATCTGAACTAATTTAAAATTGAATTCTGAATTCTGAATTAAAGTAAAACTGTTTGGCACTAATCATTTTCAGAAATCTGTTTTCAGTGTTAGTTTATGAATTGAGCTCATTTCTGAACATGCTGAAAATATGTTGTGTGGTTGAGTATATGGTTGTTGATGAGTGAAAATCAAATTTTGCAAAGTGATCTAGTTACTCATAAATAGTTCTGAATTTTGATTATCATTTGAATGTGTGCATGTGCATGTCTGAATCCATATTCTTAAAGTTCCTGTTCAAAGACCATAAAATGAATTTGTAAACTGTATTTGTGAATGCTTTGATCTTTGTCGACAATTCAATCTTCAATATCTTCCTGTCGGCTAACCAATTGTTGATCTAGTCAGTGAGCTTTGAAGCTTCAGTGTCCGACAGGATAAGTCGTCCGATCAAACTGCGATTTAAGATTGAATTCTAGAATTGAAAAGGTTTTGTTGCTCTGATTGGTTTTGATTGATTTAAATTTGAATCCGATCTTTTGATGTGCGTTGGGTGTTTTGAAAATGCCATCTAATTCACGAAAATTAGTCGAGGCGCCTATTCACCCCCCTCTAACCCTGATCCCGTGCCATCGACAGTTGACGAGTAACTCAAGCCTACACACACGAGACAAACACAGACACACACCATATCCAAAACATCCAGACACAAAATCATGACAATACCCTATCAATCACACATCATTACCTTGAATCATAGTAAAAAACCACATTATGTTCCTCAGTGATGAAGGACATTGCGACCAGCATGGCCCTCATTCGGGGCCTGTGATCGTGATTGTATCATTTGTGATGACGCATCTCCTCCCGCTCTCGCTCTTGTTGCTGGCGAGCGAGGAGGTTGTGGGAATCTATCCGATCGTTGGTGATCTCTCGAGCATCACCAACATATGAACTTCCTTTGTGCTCGCTTGAGTGACTGCGCCATTCTTGCCTGGAGGGGCGGGACCATGAGCCTCAGTTTTGCGAGCGTGTTCAGATAGAAAGCACTGGTCGGCTATCTGAGCCGTGGTGGCCTAGGTCAAGGCCCGGGCCTGAGAAACCATGTTGAAGAATATGGTTTTGATATTCCAGATGTGATGAGTGATTGTCAACAGAAGTCAAAGGAAGGGAGAGATGAAGACCTGCCGAGTCTGAGGCGCATGTGACTCAGGTACACGGGCAGTGAGCGACGGCCGGGCAAAGGAGCCGCGGAGTCGGGCTGGCCCAATCCAGGAACATGGCTAGGAGCGGCAGATGATCCACTAGTCTGTTGACTGGGTTTGACTCAGGTACACGGGCGGCAAGCGATTGCCGGGCTGAGGAAGCTGCGGGGTCGGGTCGGCCCAATCCGGGTACCCGGTGCGAAGACGGTGGACGCTTTGTCAGTTTCAGCGTAAAACTGACAATCTATGTTTAAATTCATTTCTAGGATATTAATATTTAGTTTTTAAGTTTAGAATATTTTTATTTGAGTCAGGTAATTTTTCTAAGAATATTTTAGTAATTTTCGGAATTTATTTTAGAGTTAGTTTATTTTTACCCGAGGGTAAATTAGTCTTTTCATGTATTAGGAGTCGCTTATAAATAGGCCCCTATCCCCCTAGGAATAGCGAACTGTTTTTATTTTTCCTCAGATCAATCTACAGTTCAAACATTGTCGTGGAATCATCTGCATTTTTTTCTCTGGATTTTTTTTTCATCTACATTTCCCAAGGTTTTTCTCTGAATCTTCAATTTTCGCCGCCGGCCAAGATCAACTGCATCACGCTGACAGCAAAAGCACGCAGCAACGCAAGCGGGCCCCACTGCTACATTGTTTTGTGCCGGCCATCAATAGATTTTTCCTGCACGGCCAAGCCATTTCTCCACTGCAGCAAAATTATAGCACAGCATGCAAAGCGTCCGTCACGCGGTTCAATGCTAGGGGAACGGCTTGCAGCAAAAGCTGCGCAGGTTTGCATCAGATAGCAGTATTTCACGGTTAAAAGTCTCGGCGGATCTTCTGGGGAAGAACGGCGAACAAACAGGAAGTCGAAGGTAAGTTTTCTAATCTCCTATTTTTTAGTAGACTATTTTTAGAGATAATCATCTATTAATTAATTAGCAGAAAATTTGTTTAAAAATTTCGTGTTAATTTAATATGCCAAATTATTTTTAGTAATCACATATTTTTATTTATATATGTTTAATCTGCTTATATAAAAAGTTAAGAAAAGTTTATTAGTCGCAGTAATATATTTATTCTAGATTTCGATGAAATATTTTAGGTTTATTTCTGAATTAGTTTCTGGATGATCCATGTTTTTATTTAGCTGATTAGTATTTTATTTGTAGACCGTAGTCTGAATATTCTATTAATATAATTAGGCTTTTTGCTTACGTTATTAAATATTTCTAGTACCAATTTTGTTTACTGCATTATTTCAAGTTAGATTATCTTTAATATCATTTTAATTGAGACACTGGTTATTTTTAGGCTAAACCAATTTAATTCATGCAATTTGTTTTGGAAATATTATTTGTCTGGTTAAGTTTATTTGGTGTTGGGATTAAAATATAGTTTAGCAAGAAATTTATAGGCGCCCATTCACCCCCCCCTCTGGTCGCTACTTTCGGTCCTACAAGTGGTATCAGAGCAAGGTTAGGTTTTTCTAATGTCTTAACTGATCCTAAACCTAGGTAGTGACCATGACGTCTTCTGGTAAAATCCCATCCCTAGAGGCTTTTGGCTACACTTATTGGAAGACTCGCATGCGAGCATACCTTATGAGCCAGAGCTCGAACATATGGGAAATTTATGCTCATCCTAATTTCACGATAACGACTATTGCTACGGATACTGCTGAAAATGTAATTACCCAACATCAAAATAATAGTAAGGCGGTGAATATTTTATTTTCTGGTCTAGGTCCTAGTGAGTTTGAGCGTGTTAGCCATCTCACCACTGCTCGTGAGATCTGGGCTACCCTCCAGGCACATCATGAGGAGACAGCTCAGGTCAAGGCTAGGCTCTACCAGACCTACCGGCGTGAGTATGAAAATTTCTCACAGAAGCCGGGTGAGACTGTTGAGGCTTTGTTTGGTCGTTTTCAATCGATCATTAACAAGCTTCATGTTAACAAGGCCGAGGGTGATCAGCTGGTCTCGGATCATGAACAGGCGCTTAAGGTACTCCATACCTTGGACCCTAAGATCTAGGAGATCAAGGTCTCTTCTATTGTTGAGAGCACATCTTATGATACCTTGACCATCGTAGAGCTTTTTAGTAAGCTCAAGGCCTCAAAGGTCGATATTCAGTTGAGATCAAATCTCACTGATTCTGGATCAAAGACTCTGGCACTTGCGACACCATCTGCTGATCCTAATGCCATGAGTTGTACTGCTTTTTCCTTGATGTCTATTTCCGAGGAACAACTTGATACTCTAGGAGATGATGATTTGTGCCTGTTTAACAACCGGGTGCGACGTGTCTATGATAAGCGAATGTTTAAGAGACACGGCACTAAATCCGGATACTTTGAGTGTGGTGACATAGGTCATTTCATCGCCGACTGCCCCAAGCAGAAGAATTACAATAAGGGCACCGGCGGCAACTCTTACAACTCTGGCAAGTATGACAACTCCACAAAGGGCAAGCCCAAGACAAGATTTTTTCGAAAGGCTCTGAAGGATTATAGGCGTGAGAACAAGAAGCGAGACAAGACCTTCTTCGCCGAGATGAAGAAAAGATACTCCAAGAGATCCTCGTCTTCCTCCTCGTCAGCAAGTTCAAGTGATGAAGAGGTCATGATCAGGAAAGGGAAGGATAGGGACAATCCGGCGGGCCTCTGTTTCATGGGCTTCGGGGACAAGCCGAAGAGTCGCTCATGTCACAGCCGAAGACCCCACAAGAGCTTCTGCTCAATGGCCCTTGGGGAGAAGAAAGAAAAGGACTCATCCGATGACTCCAACGACGACGATGATGAGAAGGTATCATCCTATGAACAAGAAGTTGTAAATTCACTAGAAAAAAACAGTCAGGAGTTGAAGTATAGGGAGAAACTGCTTAGAGGGGCTAAGAAGAGGATAGATGAGCTTGAGAGTGAGCTTGCCACAGCAAATGGTAAGATTGAGAGTCTGTCTTCTCCCCCTTGCTTGGGTGATAGTGGTGAGTGCCCTAACTGTGAGGTGCTGTTGTGTGACCTGATGACTCTTAAGTCCAGGTACACAGAGAGAGTAGATGAGAGAGACGCATTGGCCACTAAGCTTGAGAGCGCCCAGCAGGAGCTGAAAGATGCGCATGTCACTGTCGTCGCACCTTGTGTAGACTGCCCATCCCATTTAGCTAGTATAGCTGAGCTGAGAGCCAAGAGTGATGAGCAGTTGAGCGAGTTAGCTGGAGTGAGAACTGAGTTGGAGCAGACTAAGATAGAGCTTGAGACCTTGTCAGTTCCATCCACTGTTTGTGAGAACTGCTTATCCATTAGAATGGAGTTGATCAAGCTAAAAGCTGAGAAGTCTATCGAAGTTGAAAAAGAGTGTGAGATCTGCTTGTCTCAGGTGGAGGTGTTAGCTTCCTTGAGAGAGGAGCTAGCTGATGTTCAGAACGACAACTTTTACCTCCGTTCAATCCTGAGTTGGATCAGTGCTAAAGAGCCACAACTCGGCATGATGATCCAGCAATTCAAGAGACAGGATGGGTTTGGGGTAGGCTACACCTACACCAAGGCTAATTTTGAGAGTGCTATTAGCCGAGCAGTGGAGTGGAGTAAGATGACTCCTGAACAGAGATATCCCAAGACTCACTACACTGAGTCCTTTAAAGATAGTCAGCCCAAGGATGGAGTGTTCCAAGAACAACCTAAAGCTCCACCTAAGAAGCAAATCTGGGTCCCAAAGCCTAAAACTCTTCACACTTCTCTTGATTCTTTACCTGGACCCTCTCACACCAAAGATGATACACCAAACACCACCAAGCCTAAGAATCCCAAGCCTCAACCACATACCAAGAAGCTGTCACGCCCGGATTTAATAAATTAGGACTTTTATTGAAATTCCATAGAAAATCAATAAATCAAGACGTTCATCATGCGACCACATACAATACGAGCAATCATTCACGGTTCGTAGACCGCATTAGTACAAAAGTTGATAAATATGAAGAGAAACTAATAAAACGAAGGGTCCTAGATGAACGCCTCCTTCCAGTCTCGCATTGACTGGGTCGCTACTCCAGACCTTCATCCTCCTCGTAGTAGACGGGCTCTAGTGGTGTAAGTCAACGGGGGTGAGTACAAACGTACTCAGCAAGCCACCGAATGCAAATATAATGCAAGATAATAACAAGGGAGATAGTGGCTAATTTTGCGGAAGAAGCATAATTGTAAATCATTAAATGTGATCAATTTAGTAGTACTAAAAAGTAAACATGTGTATGCATCATCATCTTCTAACTCGAGGAGTACGTTTTACCTCCTCGCACAACAGTCCTTACATGCCATGAATAACTCAACCATTCAAACATTAGTAAACTAACTGCGAGTAGTCACACAACACGCCCTTGACCGTGGGCTCGGCTTTTCGAAAAGATTAAATTTACTCTGATGAGAGATGTACCACTGTACCCACAAGGCACACACTCATCACTTACACCAAAGTGTAACAAGATGACCCATTCCACGGGAACTCGTGCCAAATCCTTCCATATGGTTCGCCTCGACTCAACAGCACCCTCTTATAGGTTTCATATGGTGTCCCGACGCGTCGGAGCCCCACCATACCCCCCTTGAGCCCACGTCGGTACAAGTCACCCGAAGGCTTTCCCCTTGTACCCCTCCACTATGGTGCATAGAGTCGGAGTGTTCCACACTTCCAGTTAGGACATAACCATTAGACTTGTGGTTCGTACGGAAGTGCTTTGCAACAGATCCCGCAGACCGGTCCTTATAGTGCCCCGGGTACGACCAACCAATTCTCGAGCTTGCACCCGAAACCCACCATACTTATATCATAGCCAACTCCAACAGAGTCCAGAGACAAGAATAACGGGGAAATTCATATAACAGAATCCATCTATCTATGACTCATTCTTTTTATCCTATAGTAGTTGTGCCGATACATTGGGCACTAGCTAATATTTTTATAGTAGAGTGACAAGGAGTTAAGGCTCAATAAGCATGGCTTGGGTTTGCACACAAGGACGGGGATCTAATAAATATAAGTGTAGGGCTTGATATTTGACTAATGCAATATTATCCTATGTGTTATAGCGATAATTTATTAAAACATGGGCTCAATGATGATCAACTATTTCCATAGGGGTGGTCGATGACTTGCCTTGATCCGTGAATGGTGAAGGTGGAACCTTGGGTAAATATTCCGGCTCTTCGACGGCAACGTAGTCTTCCCGATACGGAAAAGTAAATAAAACATTCAATAAACAATCCAAAACAAATCAACCATATCAACATATATGTTTTTGTTGGATTAAGTAAAGGAGATAGGGTTTAAAGTTCTATGAATTTATTACCTAAATATTTAAGATTAGATTTTAAAGAGGTTTCTGAATTTTAATAAGTATTTTTTCCTTAAGGAGGTTTTTATTTTATCTTCCCTTTTTAGAGATGAAGTAAAAAGATATAAAATTAACCTTAATGTTTTATTGTAGTAAAAAGAGTTAAATTAAGTTATTATGTCTTCTGAGGTTATTATATAAGTGTTTAGGATATTTCCATAAAGTGTTGACTTTCCATTAAATGAATTAATAAAATGTCCTAAAAGCGGTTTTTGCAATATTATTTAATAGAATAAATTGGGCAAAATGAATATTCTATTTTTATTGTATTACAAACAGTGAAATGTAGCCATTATATCTTCTGAAATTGATTTATAAATTTTTAAGGGTTTTTCTGAATTATTTAATAATTAAATCCAAAAGGGGGCTTTTCTTTATTATTTAATAAGATCATTTTGTGCCAAATAAATATATTGTTTTTATTGCATAAAAGTGTAGAGGATAAAAAGACAAATTTTCCAGAATTGAAATGGTCAAATTTGGGGTTAATTTGAGCAAGATATGAATTTTGGAAGTTTAAATGGATTTTCTGAATTTTATTTTAAACCAGAAACAGTCTCTGGTCCATGGTGAGCCAGGTCCACCATGGACCCGCGCACTGTGCGCGTGGGCCGATCGGATCTGGACCGTTGGATCCAGATCCAACGGGCGGGCGTGGTGCGGAGATTTTAAAATGAGACCGATGGCTCTGATGAGCCCGTACCGGTTCGATTAGAATCGAGGGCCTAGATTAGGGATTTAATCTGCGTCGTCCGCTTCAAATCGTATGGCCGGGACGCCATCTGGCACATACACGGCACGGGGGGAGGCCGAGGCCATCGTCTCCAGCTCCAGCCGAGCGGCGGCGAGCGACCACTAGCGACGGCGATGGCCTAAGGCCCTACTTTTTGGCAAAAATGGAGAGAGGGGAGGATAGGGAGTATGGAGGTACCGGCGATGACAGAGAATGACGACCGGCGATGATCGGCGACGAGAAGAGGTGGAGGAGACCTTCGGGTCCGACGACGGCGAGGCGCTCCGGTGGCGGTACAGCCCAACGAAAGTGGGGCCGGGATAGAGGAGGCGATGGTGGTTCTGGTGGGGGCGACGGCGAGGGCGGCGGTGGACCGAGGCATTGGTGAGGGGTTGCCAGAGCCGAAGTAGGGGAACAAACCAAAAAATGGTGGCGGCGCTCGGGTAGGCGAAAGCTAGGGAAATCCTGGTGTGGGTGAGACGCGGTGGGTGCAGGGGCATTTAAAGGAATCGCCGGCGGCGTGAATGGAAGGCGGAGAGAGGGAAACCCGAGGGTTTCCAAACTTGTGCCGGCAAGCTTTCCATGCGGCCAATTGCCGGCGATCCGGGCCTGATTCGATCGGGGAATAAAGGGAAAGGGAGCTCCGGGTTAAGATAAGCACTCTGGCGTGATCGATTTTTTTGAAAGGGGGCTGGCGACGGCGAATTTGGAAGGCTAGGGTTCCGGCGAAGGAAAAGGGGGGATTCCATCGGGGAAGAAGGGCCCGACAGGTGGCCCCCGCCTGTCAGCGGGTGCGTGCAAAGGAAAGGGTGTCGACGTGTGGGTCAGGCGTGGCAGTGGCTGAGAGGGGCACGTCTGTGGCTGCTAGGAGGGCCGGCCGAGCGTGCGGGAGAGGAGAGAGGGGAGGACGGCGCTGACAGGCGGGCCCACCCGCCAGTGAGTGGAGCTGCACTGGGCTGGGCCGAAATTGTTTTGGAGGGGGAAAACAGGGTTGCGGCCCAACAGCAATTAAAATGTATTTTTCTTTTAAAATAATTCCAGAAATTCAAATATTTGCTTAAGGCTTGAAGCACTGTTTCTAAAATTTTGTAAAAAATTCTCAAAATTATTTCTTGGCTTCTGGATTCAATCATAAATTTTCCAGCTTCAAATTTTGAATACTCCTCCCTGTTTGGCTTTAATAGGGCCCTTTTAGGATTTTCTTTAATAATGAAATTCAGAAATTCCTTTATTATTATTTTTCTTTTATTTTATTTCCTTTCAATTTTTGGGGTGTTACAATCCTATCCCCTTACAGAGAATCTCGTCCTGGAGATTCGGAGCGAACCTCGGGAAAACTAAGGGACGGGGTTCTACTGGTGCTCCGGATTAGGAGAAGGTGTTACATCAGAAATAGGCAAAGTGACCTCCGGATCTGGGTTGGTTGAGAGCAAATTGGGAGTGTCTTCGGTTGTATCTGAGTTTTCTTTGTGGTGAACTAGGGTATGTCCCTCTGGGTTTGGAATGGAGGATGGCGCCCGCTTGGGGTAGGAGCACTTGTAGGCGTAGTGGCCTTCTTGGCGACAGTTGAAGCACACAATCGGCTTGTCGTTCCTGTCCCTCTTGTATCCGGTAGCTTGTGCTGGTGTCCTTCCGGTTGGCGGTGCTTGGGGTGGGATGCCTGTGCTTGGTCCTCCCAGGGTGGTTCGTGGCTTGGCAGGGGTTGGGCTTGAGGTGGAATCACCTTAGTTTCCGGCATAATTGCTTTGTTCACCATTCTCTGAAAGTTGGCGAAGTCCCCACAGATTAGCTGAAGGGAGAGCTCATGTTGGTGTTGTTGGAGACGGAACAACTGTGCCTGCTGCTCTTGCATCTACTTTTGTTGTTGTTGCATCTGGGTAAGTATCATGGCGATCAGTTGGTTTTGTTTTGCCATCATCTCAGCTAGTGTGGGACGATAGGCAACGGGGGTCTGCTGTTGTCCAGCTGCACCCCACTGAGGCAGATTGCCTGAGGTGTTTCCGTCGTGTGGGGCTTCTGATCCTTGGTCATTGGCCATCCTGAAGTTGAAGGGTTCAAAAAGAAGGTTCCAACATTAAGGGGAAATTGTTACTGATTTTATTGCCTAAGATGAATAATTTGACCTAGATGCTTACATATTTTATTTTAGTCCCTTATCAACTTTCACACTCATGCCTTATATTATTTTTAATATAAATGAGTTATCATGTATTTTATTCACTCAACATTCATGTTGTAATATATTTTATTAATTAGTGTTAGAGGTTTAAGATGAAGTGATGTTGATTATATCTTATTGAATTCCTTGGTACCCAAAAATTCCAGAAAATTTTTGGAATGCAATTTAATGCTTAGAAGAATCTTTAGGAAAATACTCTAGATAATGAAATTTTTAGGCTTGTATTTTAGCTTTCCTCTTTCTTGATTTATACTGACTCCTTTTCTTGAAATTTATTTCTTTATTTAACACCTGACGAAAATCAAGGTGTTACAATCCTAACTTCCTTAACAAGAATCTCGTCCCGAGATTCGGAAAGGCTAGAAATAGAAAGCCACGAATATGCTTCAGCTATGAATCACTTCTTTACACTAGAGGTTTTAAGTCTACATCTTCGTAGATTGGGCTTGGCTAAGTTAGGGCTTCCTTGACAACTTTTCTTGACTTCATGATTGGAGTTGATCTTGCAGAATGGCGACGAGCGAATTATGTTGAGTTGATACTAGAGGTAGATTCTCTCCTTTAGATTGGGATTATGACCTAATAGGTATAGGAGGAAGAGGGAAATGATATTAAGCTTTATTTCAAAATGTATCGTTCTTGCGATTACATTTATTTTATTTAATTCTTCACTCATGTCTTATATTTGACATGGGTGGCAATACAAACAAGTAAAAGAAAACAATCAATCGTAAAAACTACGTCTACGGTAGCTCAGGGGACGACTCGACCATGGGCTTGATGGAGGGGGTCGGTGCAGGGGTGGTGGAGCTGGATGGTCCGGCGGAAGGTGCACTGCGGGAAATCCTCTTGGGCTTCACTGTGGGAAATCGAAGCGATTTCCGCTTGCGAGGCGGAAGAGGGGCGATCTCCTCGAGATCCTTCTTTAGTTCCTTGAGCTGCTGGCGGAGCTGGGTGTTGACTATGGCGCCTTGGCGTAGAAGCTCGTTCTGACGCCTCAACTCCTCTACCTCGAGGGTCAACTGGGGGTTCTGCTGGACCTGACGACAAAGCTCAGCATTCTCGCGGTTCAGGTTCTCCGAGGTATGGCGGTAGAAGTCGATGGTGTCGTGCTGGCTGTCTGCGTTGAGAACGGCCTCTGTGTAAAGGTTGTCCATGGCCTCCAAAAGTCTCATGGTGCGGGCGATGGTGGAATTGCTCTGGGTGAGGGGGCTGATGTAGATGCTGCGGTGACTCCCTGGTATGCGCATGGGCATGAAGCGGTAGATGGTGTCGCGGAGGTGGTAGTCATAGACAAGACGAAGCTCGGCGAGGGCCTGAAGTGCGGCGCGCTGACTGGCCACCACGAATGAGGGTCCTCCGACTCCATGGGTGTAGAAGGGAGGCTGCGTGGGGGAGGAGTGGATGACAACCGTGCCCTCGCAGTAGCTCTCGCTCGCATCGGGAAAGATCCCGTGGAACGCGGGCTCATGGGAGAATCCCAAGAAGTCGACGAGCATGCGAAGCTCGCGGATGAATCCGGCCTCGTCACGAAGAGTCCCACTCATGGTATGGACCGGCATCTACAAAAGAGAAAAGATTTTTGTGAAGATCTCGGAAGATGAGAGGTTAAGTAATTTGTAAGAAAGTAGGGTTTATATAAGTCCTAGGGTCAGGTCTGTTTGGCTTCCTATAGTCAAGTCGGCTCTGATACCATCTTGTCACACCCCGATTTAATAAATCAGGACTTTTATTGAAATTCCATAGAAAATCAATAAATCAAGACGTTCATCATGCGACCACGTACAATACGAGCAATCATTCACGGTTCGTAGACCGCATTAGTACAAAAGTGGATAAAGATGAAGAGAAACTAATAAAACAAAGGGTCCTAGATGAACGCCTCCTTCCAGTATCGCCTTGACTGGGTCGCTACTCCAGACCTTCATCCTCCTCGTAGTAGATGGGCTCTGGTGGTGTAAGTCAACGGGGGTGAGTACAAACGTACTCAATAAGCCACCGAATGCAAATATAATGCAAGATAATAACAAGGGAGATAGTGGCTAATTTTGCGGAAGAAGCATAATTGTAAAGCATTAAATGTGATCAATTTAGTAGTACTGAAAAGTAAACATGTGTATGCATCATCATCTTCTAACTCGAGGAGTACATTTTACCTCCTCGCACAACAGTCCTTACATGCCATGAATAACTCAACCATTCAAACATTAGTAAACTAACTGCGAGTAGTCACACAACCCGCCCTTGACTGTGGGCTCGGCTTTTCGAAAAGATTAAATTTACTCTGATCAGAGATGTACCACTGTACCCACAAGGCACGCACTCATCACTTACACCAAAGTGTAACGAGATGACCCATTCCACGGGAACTCATGCCAAAACCTTCCATATGGTTCGCCTCGACTCAACAGCACCCTCTTATAGGTTTCATATGGTGTCCCGACGCGTCGGAGCCCCACCATACCCCCCCCCCTTGAGCCCACGTCGGTACAAGTCGCCCGAAGGCTTGCCCCTTGTACCCCTCCACTATGGTGCATAGAGTCGGAGTGTTCCACACTTCTAGTTAGGCCTTACCCATTAGACTTGTGGTTGGTACGGAAGTGCTTTGCAACAGATCCCGCAGACCGGTCCTTATAGTGCCCCGGGTGCGACCAACCAATTCCCGAGCTTGCACCCGAAACCCACCATACTTATAACATAGCCAACTCCAACAGAGTCCAGAGACAAGAATAACGGGGAAATTCATATAACAGAATCCATCTATCTATGACTCATTCTTTTTAGCCTCTAGTAGTTGTGCCGGTACATTGGGCACTAGCTAATATTTTTATAGTAGAGTGACAACGAGTTAAGGCTCAATAAGCATGGCTTGGGTTTGCACACAAGGACAGGGATCTAATAAATATAAGTGTAGGGCTTGATATTTGACTAATGCAATATTATCCTATGTGTTATAGCGATAATTTATTAAAATATGGGCTCAATGATGATCAACTGTTTCCACAGGGGTGGCCGATGACTTGCCTTGATCCGTGAATGGTGAAGGTGGAACCTTGGGTAAATATTCCGGCTCTTCGACGGCAACGTAGTCTTCCCGATACGGAAAAGTAAATAAAACATTCAATAAACAATCCAAAACAAATCAACCATATCAACATATATGTTTTTGTTGGATTAAGTAAAGGAGATAGGGTTTAAAGTTCTATGAATTTATTACCTAAATATTAAGATTAGATTTTAAAGAGGTTTCTAAATTTTAATAAGTATTTTTTCCTTAAGGAGGTTTTTATTTTATCTTCCCTTTTTAGAGATGAAGTAAAAAGATATAAAATTAACCTTAATGTTTTATTGTAGTAAAAAGAGTGAAATTAAGTTATTATGTCTTCTGAGGTTATTATATAAGTTTTTAGGATATTTCCATAAAGTGTTGACTTTCCATTAAATGAATTAATAAAATGTCCTAAAATGGGCTTTTGCAATATTATTTAATAGAATAAAGTGGGCAAAATGAATATTCTATTTTTATTGTATTACAAACAGTGAAATGGAGCCATTATATCTTCTGAAATTAATTTATAAATTTTTAAGGGTTTTTCTGAATTATTTATTAATTAAATCCAAAAGGGGGCTTTTCTTTATTATTTAATAAGATCATTTTGTGCCAAATAAATATATTGTTTTTATTGCATAAAAGTGTAGAGGATAAAAGACAAAATTTCCAGAATTGAAATGGTCAAATTTGGGGTTAATTTGAGCAAGATATGAATTTTGGAAGTTTAAATGGATTTTCTGAATTTTATTTTAAACCAGAAACAGTCTTTGGTCCATGGTGATCCATGTCCACCATGGACCCGCGCACTATGCGAGTGGGCCGATCGGATTTGGACCGTTGGATCCAGATCCAACGGGCAGGCGTGGTGCAGAGATTTTAAAATGAGGCCGACGGCTCTGATGAGCCCGTACCGGTTCGATTAGAATCGAGGGAGGGGATTTAATATGCGTCGTCCGCTTCAAATTGTACGGCCGGGACGCTGTCCGGCACGTATGCGACATGGGGGAGGCCGAGGCCATCGTCTCCAGCTCTGGCCGAGCGGCGGCGAGCGACCACCAGCGACAGCGATGGCCTAAGGCCCTACTTTTTGGCAAAAATGGATAGAGGGGAGGATAGGGAGTACGGAGGTACCGGCAACTACAGAGAACGATGACCGGCGATGATCGGCGACGAGAAGAGGCGGAGGAGACCTTCGGGTCCAACGACAGCGAGGCGCTACGGTGGCGGTACGGCCCAACGGAAGTGGGGCCGGGATAGAGGAGGCGATGGTGGTTCTTGTGGGGGCGACGGCAAGGGCGGCGGCGGACCGAGGAATCGGCGAGGGGCTGCTGGAGCCGAAGTAGGGGAACAAACCAAAAAATGGTGGCGGCGCTCGGGTAGGTGAAAGCTAGGGAAATCCTGGTGTGGGTGAGACGCGATGGGTGCAGGGGCATTTAAAGGAGTCGCCGGCGGTGTGAGTGGAAGGCGGGGAGAGGGAAACCCGAGGGTTTCCAAACTTGCGCCAGCAAGCTTTCCATGCGGCCAATTGCCGGCGATCCGGGCCTGATTCGATCGGGGAATAAAGGGAAAGGGAGCTCCGGGTTAAGGTAAGCACTCAGGCGTGATCGATTTTTGGAAAGGGGGCTGGCGACGGTGAATTTGGAAGGCTAGGGTTCCGGCGAAGGAAAAGGGGGGATTCCTTCGGGGAAGAAGGGCCCGACAGGTGGCCCCCACCTGTCAGTGGGTGCGTGCAAAGGAAAGGGTGCAGACATGTGGGCCAGGCATGGCAGTGGCTGAGAGGGGCGCGTCTGTGGCTGCCAGGTGGGCCGGCCGAGCGTGCGGGAGAGGAGAGAGGGGAGGACAGCGCCGACGGGCGGGTCCCACCCGCCAGTGAGTGGAGTTGCATTGGGCTGGGCCGAAATGGTTTTGGAGGGGAAAAACAGGGTTGCGGCCCAACAACAATTAAAATGTATTTTTCTTTTAAAATAATTCCAGAAATTCAAATATTTGCTTAAGGCTTGAAGCACTGTTGCTAAAATTTTGTAAAAAATTCTCAAAATTATTTCTTGGCTTCTGGATTCCATCATAAATTTTCCAGCTTCAAATTTTGAATACTCCTCCCTGTTTGGCTTTAATAGGGCCCTTTTAGGATTTTCTTTAATAATGAAATTCAGAAATTCATTTATTATTATTTTTCTTTATTTTATTTCCTTTCAATTCTTGGGGTGTTAAAGAAGCCTACCTATCACTGTGAGTTTTGTCAAAGAGACAGGCATCTTGAGGAGTTTTGCTTCAGGAGGAAACGGGTTGAGCGAGCAAAGAGAGCTCGGGGTGGGCAGGAGCAGTTCTATCAGCAGGGTGGTAGACAGAGAGTTCCTCGACATAGAGAGAGGCTAGAGGCAAGGCCACGTCGTGTAGGTGGTGGTAGAGGAGACAGTTTTTATGATCGTGCTCCGGAGGGTGGTTTTCGTTCCGGCAGAGTTCCAGATCGTTATGGATACGATTTTGGACCTCGTGACAATGATTTTAGGAAGAACAGAGGACCGCGCTTTGATCCGCGTTTCAGTCCAGACTCATATGATTTCTTTTGCTTTCCTACATACACGCAAATGGCTCAACACTGGTTTAACACCTTTGCCAAACCTGGTGTTGTACCATTTGTTCCCACTCATGATTATTGATCTTGATTTGGGAGTTGTGTATCCTTTTGGGGATATTTTGAGTCAGCTTTTCATTGGTATCAGTTTTTCTTTCTTTTTTTTATTTTTATTGAGTCTTTTTTGTGTGTGTTCATATCATGCATAATCATAAATCACATTTTGAGCTTGCTTCTATTATATGATTAATCTGCTTTACTTCCTCTAGCTAGTATATGTTTTTGATTACCTGTCGATAATCATGTTCAGGTTCAGTTCACATGATATATCTGATATTTGTCATATGCATGACTTTTATGTTTTAAAATTGAAAAATAATCAACATTGCTTCTGGTAATTAGCATGTGTAGGCTGAATGCGCTTGCTATCTTTTACATGCCTTGTAGCTAGATCCTTACTTAGATGCAGATATGCAACTTGGACATTTATATGCTTTAAACATGCAAAATGTGCTTTAAAAATGATAAAAATTCAGAAAAATGAAAAATTTACGCATTTTTATGATTATTAGAAAAGATCCAGGTGAGTTTGCTTTGTCGCATTGCATTATTCTAGACTACTTACCATAGCACTTTGATATGAACTAGGACGGTGTAATGTATGCCAAGTCCAATGTCTTAAGCTTCTGATGGTCCAGTTCTGGCCTAGGCTTGACTTGGTCGGTTAGCATAAGGTTTGACATGCAAATAACCCCTGGCAGAAATGAAAAAAAATAATAAAAAGGAAAAAGAATCAGTCTGAAAAATTTAAAAAGATGACAAGTTTGCTGAAGCACTTTGGTTTGGACAATGCTTATCTTGGTAGATATCAGTTAGCTCTTGCATATCATGTTTTACCTTGCTTGTCAACTAGAAAATGTGGTGATGCTTTTGTTTTGCAAAAATCGAAAAATGTGTGCTAATGACTTTCTTAAGATATTATCTATTGCACTGATCATGTCATGTATCTTAGACAGTATATCTTTTGCTATACCTATTATATGCCATGAATTGCAGTTAATCATATCTAAGAAGCATGCTTTTCACACTCCTCCTGCACCCATCTGCATTCATGACATATTTTGAGGGGGAGCTGCATTTCAGGGGGAGTTTGTGTCTATGTTTCTTTAGAGTGCATTTAGTCTCACTTGATGAGTCCAATTGTCAACAAGGGGGAGAAATTTTTGGATATATTTTTGGCTTTCTCTGGGATTTATTTCAGGAGGACTTTATTCTTGTTGGTAATTCTGAGATTTGCACTTGTTTTTGAGGCTTTATTTTTGGTTAACCATAATGACCATTTTTCTGCTTCTGTTTGGCTTTTGGTCATTAGGGTTAAACTTTTTATTTTATTTCTTCTATTTTCTTTTGTCTTTGTTTTCCTGTTTCCACGTGTTTTGTAGGTTCTGGAGATGAGCTGAAAAGGGTGTTGACAATGCACTCATCAAGGGGGAGATTGAGAAACCATGTTGAAGAATATGGTTTTGATATTCCAGATGTGATGAGTGATTGTCAACGGAAGTCAAAGGAAGCGAGAGATGAAGACCTGCCAAGTCTGAGGCGCATGTGACTCACGTACACGGGCAGTGAGCGACGGCTGGGCAGAGGAGCCGCGGAGTCGGGCTAGCCCAATCCGGGTACATGGCTAGGAGCGGTAGATGATCCAATGGTCTGTTGACTGGGTTTGACTCAGGTACACGGGCGGCGAGCGATTGCCGGGCTGAGGAAGCTGCGGGGTCGGGTCGGCTCAATCCGGGTACCTCGTGCGAAGACGGTGGACGCTTTGTCAGTTTCGGCGTAAAACTGACAATCTATGTTTAAATTCATTTTTAGGATATTAATATTTAGTTTTTAAGTTTATAATATTTTTATTTGAGTCAGGTAATTTTTCTAAGAATATTTTAGTAATTTTCGGAATTTATTTTAGAGTTAGTTTATTTTTACCCGAGGGTAAATTAGTCTTTTCATGTATTAGGAGTCGCCTATAAATAGGCCCCTATCCCCATAGGGATAGGGAACTGTTTTTATTTTTCCAACATTTTTTTCTCCGGATTTTTTTCATCTACATTTCCCAAGGTTTTTCTCTGAATCTTCAGTTTTCGCCGCCGGCCAAGATCAATCTTCAGTTTTCGCCGCTGGCCAAGATCAACTGCATGACGCCGGCAGCAAAAGCACGCAGCAACACAGGCGGGCCCCACTGCTGCACGACCAAGCCATTTCTCCACTGCAGCAAAATTATAGCACAGCATGCAAAGCGTGCATCACGCGGTTCAATGCTAGGGGAACGGCTTGCAGCAAAAGATGCGCAGGTTTGCATCAGATAGCAGT
Organism: Zizania palustris; assembly: GCA_019279435.1. Lineage (NCBI taxonomy): Eukaryota > Viridiplantae > Streptophyta > Magnoliopsida > Poales > Poaceae > Zizania > Zizania palustris. The sequence continues at coordinate 9,267,831 of JAAALK010000289.1, read as the reverse complement.
ATTTCACGGTGAAAAGTCTCGGCGGATCTTCTGCGGAAGAACGGCGAACGAACAAGAAAACGAAGGTAAGTTTTCTAATCTCCTATTTTTTAGTAGACCATTTTTAGAGATAATCATCTATTAATTAATTAGCGGAAAATTTGTTTAGAAATTTCGTTTTAATTTAATATGCCAAATTATTTTTAGTAATCACATATTTTTATTTATATATGTTTAATCTGCTTATATAAAAAGTTAAGAAAAGTTTATTAGTCGCAGAAATATATTTATTCTAGATTTCGATGAAATATTTTAGGTTTATTTCTGAATTAGTTTATGAATGATCCATGTTTTTATTTAGCTGATTAGTATTTTATTTGTAGACCGTAGTCTGAATATTCTATTAATATAATTAGGCTTTTTGCTTACGTTATTAAATATTTCTAGTACCAATTTTGTTTACTGCATTATTTCAAGTTATATTATCTTTAATATCATTTTAATTGAGACACCGGTTATTTTTAGGCTAAACCAATTTAATTCATGCAATTTGTTTTGGAAATATTATTTGTCTAGTTAAGTTTATTTGGTGTTGGGGTTAAAATATAGCTTAGCAAGAAATTTATAGGCGCCCATTCACCCCCCTCTGGTCGCTACTTTCGGTGTATGCAGCTGGTCCATTTTGATGGGAGGCGCCTGCTCCCCATGAGTCGTTGTACACCTGTTACATCTGTCGGTATTCCTCCTTCGACGCTCTCGGTGATGAGTACTGGATTCAGCATCAACATAGGGCTCATCCTCCGAGACGATTCTAGTGATCACCATGACGGCGATCGCTAGAGGAGCTTTGCAGGTCAGTCGGTCGGTTGCGATCGAGGAGAATTGTCGTCGTTGGATGGTGTGCCCTCCTGAATTGGAAAAGATGACGTAGTCGATAGGCAAGTCGGTGACCTTCTGAGGGTGATCCTTAAAAGGCGCCCTCGGCATAGTGGGTCACCATGACGCACAAGTTGTTGGTGAAGAAGGTGTCGGTGATGGCACACGTGGAGCCTTCATTATTTTTAGTAAAGCGGTGGTGGGAACCAGTTGGTTCATGTAGTTTCTGAAGAATACCGGACTTTCGAAGGTAATCACGATGCCTCTTGGTACCTTGGTGTCGACTTTGCAGACAACCACTACAAGAAATCCTTTAGTCTATGGTGGATTTGTAGTGACGTTTATTGAAACCGTCGCCGAAAAGCAATGTCTATGTTTTATGACGATTCTATGCTAACCATCGTGGATAGGAAAATGTCTATGACGATATATGAATTTTCATCACAGATCAATAAAATGGACCATTTGGACTTCAGATTGGGCCTAGGTTTTATGACGATCCTTTGCTAAACGTCATGGATAGGAAAATGTCTATGACAATATATGAATTTTCATCACAGATCAATAAAATGGACCATTTGTAATTTAGATTTATAAATTTAATAAAATATAATTAGCAATATTTTTATTTAATGAACTTGTCATATTTATAAATGTAATAAAATATAATTAGAAATTTTTTTTATTTTAGAAACACTCTTCGGATTTATAAAATAAATTTAATAAAATATAATTAGAAATTTTTTATTTGAGAAATAAATGTCATGTGAAAAATTATAAATGTAATAAAATATAATTAGCAATATTTTTTATTTTAGAAACACTCGTTATATTTTTAATTTTAATTTAATAAAATATAATTAGAAATTTTTTATTTGAGAAATTAAATTTAATAAAGTATAAGTACAAATTTTTCATTTGAGAAATAATTGTCATGTGCAAAATAGAAAAACAATGACTGATTAGGTAAGATAAAACATCTCTCGTTACTTACGTGAAGGAAGTGATTATAGCCTGGTGATATGGGGTGTTTATTTGGGGCGATATAACCTGGTAGTATGGGGTGTTTATTTGGGCCGAGAGGATTTGGGTTCGACCCTGCTACCCGATTTTTTTTTAATTTTTAATTTATGATTTTTTGTTATTTACTTTTTCATTTTATTTTCAGCAATTTATTAATGTTTAAATCGTTGTTTGAACATGAAATTTGTTTTACATTCAAATTAAAATATAACCTATCTAATTTAAAAATTTTATATTTTTCTGGTCTACAATACTATTTTTCATGCATTAAGTAATTTTCTAGGATTTAAATTGAAATGTGTGAAATCTGAACTATAAGTGCCTCAAATAAGTATCAAAAATTTATTGAAAAATTATATTCATGTTTTTGAGTCTATGTTTTAGTTTTTATCCAATAAATTTAAATATGTTGTGAAAAATCTAGGTTACGACACTCGATCGGCAACACGGGGCTTTATAGTTTTTTAATTCAAAAAATAAAGTGAAGTATAAAAAAGACTAGACTTGGCACAGAGTTATTTTATGATCCCTTGATGCTGTGATAAAAATATAAAAATATTTCGAGAAATTTTTCATGTAGAATGTTAAGAAACTAGAGATTGTGCAAAGACTAATTAGGATTTATAGAACGAATGAGTAAGGTTTTGAAGCAAATCGATAGCTAAATTCTCATTTGAACTTGAAAATATTTTTACAATCAAAATACAACATAACTTATCTAATATAAAAATTTGGTATTTTTCTAGGACAGTTTACTATTTTTAATCCATTAAGTGTGTTTCTATGATTTAAATTGAAATATGTGAAATTTAACTACAAGTGCATGAAATAATTATCAAAAATTTATAGAAAAATCATATTCCTGTTTTGTAGTCTATGTTTAGTTATTATGAAATTAATTTAAATACGTTGTGAAAAATCTAGGTTAAGACACTCGGTTGGCAACATGGAGCTTTAGAGTTTTTTAATTCTAAAAAAATAAAATGAAGTCTAAAAAAGACGAGACATGGCGAGGTGTTATGTTATAATACCTAGATTCTTTGGTAAAAATTAAAAAATGTTTTGAGAATGTTTGCATATAGGATGTTAATAAACCGTAGTTTGTGCAAGGACGACTTAGGATTTAGACAAGGAACGAGGAAGGTTTTGAAGCAAATCGATAGCTAAATTCTCGTTTGAACTTGAAACGTTTTTTACAATCGAAATACAACATGAATTATCTAATGTAAAAATTTGGTATTTTTATGGGACAGTTAACTATTTTTAATCCATTAAGTGTGTTTCTATGATTTAAATTGAAATATGTGAAATTTGAACTAAATGTGCATGAAATAATTATCAAACATTTATTGAAAAATCATATTCATGTTTTTGAGTCTATTTTTAGTAATTATCCAATAAATTAAAATACGTTGTGAAAAATCTAGGTTATGACACTCAATCGACAACATGGAGTTTTATAGTTTTTTAATTCTAAAAAAAATGAATTGTACTCTAAAAATACGAGGCAGCATGGTTTTATGATATGATACCTAGATGTCGTGATAAAAATTTTAGGAAATCAGGAAACAGAAAAAAATCTGAAATTCTAGAAAATAAAAACCCTAGCTACCTCCCCTCCATCCCGAGCGCCACCCCTCCACTCCCTCCCCACCGTCGCCTCTCCCCTTCCTCCCTAGCGCCTCCCTCTCCCCTCCCTGCTACCACCACCCTCTCCCCTCCATCCCCAGCGCCGCCGTCTCCCCTCCCTCCCAAACGCCGCCCTCTCCTCCCTCCCCAGCGCAGCCCTCCCCTCCCTCGCCAGTGCCACCCTCCCCCCTCCCCAGCACCGCCCTCACCCTCCCAAACGCCGCCCTCTCCCTCTCCCCTCCCCAGCGACAAGATATCACCGTGTGGCCCTTCAAAAATCCCCTCACCCCCATGACGCCGGGAGATCCACCGCCACCCCACGGTGCGAAGAACCGTCGGCCTGCTGTTGTCCTCAAGTGTGCCGCTGAGGCCGATCGCAGAATGATGTCTTAGTGCTGCTCTCCAAGTCCGGCAGCTCCGATGAGCTGCTCGCGCTCGCACCTTGTACATGAGCCAAGGGTGCCTACCTCATCTCCCTCACTTCCGCCCCTCTGGCTCCGAGTGCCCGCTCACCGCGACGTGCGACCTCAATGTGCACCTCCCGCTGTAGTGCGAGTTGTGCCCCTCCGGCCTCACTCCCGTCACCTCCACCGTCATACAGATGTTGTTCGGGGACACCATTAGTGCCGCCAACATGAAGATGCGCCGCCTATCTAGGGACCAACACGCGGCCAACCACCCCACTGGCAAGATCGGCAAGACCCTCAATTTCAAGGTAATCTAATAGACAAGCTACACATCTGCATTCTAAACATTAGCAAATTCAGTATTGCTCCCTCTATTCCGTAGTATAAGTATTTTGATTTTTTTACAAGGCAAAATTTCTAACTTCAAATGCTGCAAATCTGTTGCACTTGTATTAGCAATATTTTCTTGTTGTCAGTTCAAACATGTGGGATCGGAATGGGCAAGTAGAGGGAGGTGAATAGGCGCCTTGACAAATTCTCACGAATTGATGGCTTGTTCACATCACCCAATGCACCTCTAAAAATTGCAGAAGCAAAACTGATGATCACAGTAAGAGTCCAAACCAAGAATTAGTGTAAATTGAATTTTTCCTCTAGATCGGAGTTTGAAACTCCAAAATAGTTGTCGGTAAATGGAACTCCAAAATAGCTATTGGTAAATGGATTACTAATTTAGATAGTCTAGATCGGTATTTGAAAGGCCGATAGGAGGCTATAGGCAACTGATATGCCGATAGGATTCAGAATCTTCAGAGAAGAGATTAGAAACAAAATTTTCAGCAATCAGACACTTTAAAGAAAAATTCTTGCAATTCAGAACTACCAGCACACATGAACAGTACACATTCAGCAAAGTTACCTTGGATAAGAAGTCCAATTCAGTTTTAGAATAGCAACACCATGATAAACTTTATCATTCAGAAACAATCAATTCACAGTAACATACTGATCTCAGTCAAAGTGATTTGGAATAGTGTAAACTTATAAAACCAGAGTAAACACACTTTGTCTGAACTTTCAGCATAGACAGAGAAACAAACAAAAAATAGTACTTTCAGAAGAATGAGTACTTTTCTGAAGTTTCAGCTCTAAACAAAAATTTCCATTATTCAGAGTTTTCAGTTTCAATATTTTTGAGATTAAAAACAAATCATGAACCACTAAAAATAATGGATGGGTATTATCTAATCCACATAGATCAATTACAGCAGACAGAATCAACTCTATTGTAGATTTTGCAAAGTGATGCTGCTTACAATCACAAAAGATGAATATTATGTAGAGAATCCAACCAAAATAACTTTGGTGCTTAAACCTACTGCTTGTTCTAGACAGACTGCTTCTTGGTATAAAGATAAGATGATGTCTACTACAAAATGTTCTTCTGAAAAGGAACAGTAACACACCAATACAGAATGCAAGATATGGACCAAATTCATTGAGAACAGAAAATTGTCAGCAGTTCTGATCAGACATCGGAGAAGAACACTGCAAGAAGGATGGTAAAACAAAGAACACATGATGTGATTGAAACTTACAACTAAGACTAAAAATTGACAAGCAACATTGACCTGTGAGTTCCTGGCAGTGCTCTCAACAAAAATCTAAAGAACAATATGCAGTGTCGAAGAAACCAGAAGGACACCAGGAACAAATCTTCCTATATTGTTCCAAGGAAAAAACCTTGATACTGTAGTGATTCTGGCAAAACAGGTTTGGCGGCAAAACTATAACCTCGAGATAGAACCAAAAATAGCTTCAGAAAATACAGAATTCTGAAAATAACCAGGACATCATACTCTTGATTTTGTCAGTGAAATAACCAAAAGCTGAGACCAATCAATTCAGATCAGAAAACTGAGTTTCAGGTGGAATCAATGGAGAATATTGAACAGAATCAATGTGTTTAATCCAAGGAAAACTAGTCAGAAAATTGATTCTCAGGACAACCAGATATATAACTCACCTGCACTTGTGCCTACTGTTTTCTCCCTGCATAGCACCTCTTAGTAGAGAAAGATTGCTAAGATTGCTACTGTGTTTCATCCGAAAAGCAGAACAGTGGCCATACAATCAATAGTGCGCTAGATTTGAGAACAAAAGCAACACAAAAATGACAGAAATATATGAATAAAATTTGTGGTTTGGTAGCCCCCAAAAGTTCAGCCAAAATCCTCACCTAACCCTTGGGCATGAGGTCCTTTATATAGGCAAGCCCATCAAGGTATTCCCCAAAATGCCATTAGGGTTAAAAGACCAAGTATTGACCTAATTGCCATTATATATTTTCAGAATTATTAATACTGAAAAATACACAGGGGTATACTCCTAATTTATTACATCATTGACCATATTCTTTTAATATTTTTCAGCATTAAGAATTCCGAAAAATACTAAAATATTACACTTAATCTAGACGACTAAATGGAAAAATAAATTCCTATTTATTGGAATTTAAAAACACTTTTTGATACGAAGGTTTTCTGCCAAAACCGACAAAGCCTTCCCGATCGCCGATATGTGACACCAATCTCCGAACTCGACCGCTAACAAGTCTCTCCCGCTCTCGATCCCCTCGAGCCGCCTAATCACTTGCACTGGCCTCCCTTTCGCTAACTTGGTCACCACACTGTCTCGATCATCCGTTCGTCCATATCTTGTTCTATCTCCCCGTGTACTCCTGAGATCATCTCCAACTTCACTCAGCCTCCTTGATCCTCTGGCATCGAGCTCCCCGCTTGACCCTTGATCACCCACTGTTGATAGTTGGTTAGCATCTCCACCCTGCACACATGATACAAGGCAAAACACAAAATGTGACGCACACCGATCCCCTAGGCACACATTCCATATCGACACATCGATCCCATCGATGCAAGAAAACCACCACTCACTCATCACTCCAGATCGATGAACCTCGTCAATCACTCATCACAAAGACAGAAATCACAGTGTGACCTCAATTGGTTTCACAATCTTCCCGTTGATGAGTGCATTGACAACTCCAAAAAGAAACATGATGAAAGTTTCAAGTTCAGCCCACAAGTGACCATAAAAACTCAAAAAAAAAAGCCAAAACATGCAAAAGCATCAATGCATCATGAAAGCTATTCTCCCCTTTGGCAAAAACTCCTGCAAAACATTCTCCCCATCTTTGGCAAAAGCAGCAATGCATCATGAAAGGTATTACTCCCCCTTAACCAAGCTAAAAGATCATGTAAACCATTTCTCCCCCTTTGGCAATGCAAGCATCAAGGTGATAAAAATGATGCAAAGAGGGGTATGATGGTAAAGCGTAAATACAAGCTTCTGAGACATGAGAAACTCAAATTACAGTACAAACAAGCATTTGACTATAATATTGTCTAAAAGTATTGTATGAAACACTTAGATGAATACTATCTAAACAAAAGCATGAGCAAGCATTTTCAGATTTTAGCAAAATAAAAGCATCACCACTCACACTAGCATACTAGGCATGGCAAGGCAAGAGATGCAAAAGCTAACAAATACTAACTCACTAAGAATATCCCACTACAAGGAGCTTCAACAAACTTGATATGCAATGAATTCAAACTTGACAGCAGCGAGAGCAGCAGCGGCGGCAGTAGCAGCAGCTCGGAGTCTGAGAGCACTTCATCCAAAGAGGACGAGGGGAACAACCGTCGCAAAGGAGTCCCTCAGGAGCAGGACGAGGAAGCCATCGAAGTAGTGGACTAAAGCCTGGCTCCGTCGGACCCTGTGCTAGAGGAGCCCGTGACAGAGATGGTCCGGCCTCTGCTTCTGAGGGGAACCATGATGGAGGCAGCTATCCACTCGTTCCACGAAGGCTGTGTTGCTATAGGGGAAGGGGGCTTGGTGGCACAACTTAGCTGCTCAAGCCCCTTCGACCTCTTCGCAAATGCCCATGAAGCCATCGTCCAGGTGAGCGAAGCTTCACACGATCTTCGAGTCACACATGCTTTCTTACTCAATACTTAGGATTTTCTTGAACATTTTTAGGCCTTCGCACTGAATTCCACAGCAGCAGCCTCCACAAATCACCGGATGACTCTTTTGGTAGAGAAGAGGGGCACCCTTCGGTGCCATGCTTCGGAGGAAGTCGAAAGGCGAAGGTGGGCCAAAGCGGCTGCAGAGGTGGTGAGGTCTAAGGCAGTCGAGGTGAAAGAAGCCTTGGCCTTGGAAACATAAAGACTTTGAGAGGCACTTCGGGCTTTGAAAGAGACCAGGGCGAAGCTAGCGGCGGAGTGTTCTGATCTTCACGCAGCCAGTCACTCCTTGGAAAACTTCATGGTCTGAGGAGTCGACGAGGCCACCTCAAGCTTGACTGCAGTTCTCGAGCAACCGGGGACTGAGTGCTTGGCCCTGGAGTTCAACCCTCAGGACCTAATCGGGGACCGATTGAAGTTCCTGCGGATAGCTGTTGCGATGGTGGAGACCTCGATGAAAGGCTTCGCGCTGATGGCTGGGCGAGTTGCGGGCCAAGGAGTGCTGCAAATGCTCCACAATACGGGGTGCAACCACCTTAAGGCGGCAACTTCGGTCACGTCGGTGGCCTTCGGAGGACAACACTTGGTTTCGCCACCCCAAGATGTTCGCGGAGCATGGCGCTGACTTCAAGAGCCTTGGAAGGACCAAGGGTGCGAAACAGTCCTCGACCTCCAACTGATGTCCCGCTTTCGCTGAGCCAGGGCACAAGCCTCACCAACTCAGCCTTCGACGTCGAAGCCTTCGCCCCTGAAGGTGTAGACCTCCTTAGGCCTTTTGTAATTCGTAGCTATAGGATTGTAAACAACTTATCAATTTTATTAATAGAAATGCGGGGGTACTTTATACCTGCCCAGGCTTAGCCTTCAGATGTTGAGTTCGAAGTACTTGAGGATTCTTAGGAGCTTCGCCATCTTTGGGTGGTGCTCGAAGTAGCTAGGTCTGAATCCCCCTTGGTTCAAGCTTTCGAGGGGTCCCGAGGGCGAAGCGATTCACGAAGTAGCCCAGGAGCTGCTGGCTACTGTGAAGACAGAGCCTCTTCGAAGTTCCTCCTCCTCGCTAGACTTGAGATGTTTCGAAGTAGGCTTGAGCGGCGAGAGGGTGCAGCCTTCGGGTACGACATTAACAGGTGACGAAGCCCTAGACTTCTCTGGCTTCGATGTGGCACCACCTTCGTCTAAGACTTGGACCAACCTGCAAGGCGAAAGACGAGGTCTGCGGGCTTCGGAGCGTGGATGGTCTGGCCGTGGGAGATCAGGCTCTGACGGGGCTTCGAATAGCCGAGGGGGCCATGCTCGGAAGAAAAGCAAGCGAGGGTTGAACATGTCGGGGCATCCAGCTCACTTTTTCTTAGGCTTAGATACATATTACTCGTAATTTTGTTTCCTAGTGTATTTGTAACATACTTCGCTATTACAATTCAATGAATGGGATTTGTTGCATACTTCGTCTACATGATTCGCATGAGTTGAGTGTTTCAAACGTTTAGCATGTCACGCTCGTACTGCACATTTCATTGGCACAGTTCGCATACATACCTCGGTCCCCCCTTGCGCGTGGCGGCTAGGGACTTAGATGTTGCTGGTGCAAGCAATTAAGAATGTGAAGGGTTGCACCTTTTGGCGGCTTTGGACGCTTATATCACATCAATTGAAGGCCTCTTTTGGGCATCGAACACTTTAATTTGAAGCGAAGCAAGGCTTCAGCATGATCAAATTAAGCGAAGCATGGCTTCAGCATGCTTGGTTTTGGATAGTGTGCGCGAGTAGGGCTCCATAGCGCACTTAGATTTTAGGTGAAGTATGACTTTGGTATGTTTAAATCTTAGATTAGAATACGACATGTGAAGCGAGGCCTCAGAGCATATTCAGATAGTGAAGCAAGGCTTCTAAGCTTGATCGTGTAATGAATGGAAGGAATAGGTGGTGTGGATTCACTGAACCTGCGATGGGTTGAGCCACCTATGACTCTGGGCCACCAATGACCCTGGGCCACCTTCGACCTTGGGATGTATCAGGCCAGAGCCTGGAATCCTGGACTCATCGAGCCGTCGCCCGGATGTCCTGGACACCTGAAGCTATCACTCGGGGGTGTCCCTTAGCCCACTGCTATAGGCCCGGAGGCGCTGTGTACCCTTTGGAGGTGTGTTCTGGATTTTGTAAAGCGAAGCGAGGCTTCGATTTTTAAATAAAGAGAAGCAAGCCTTCGGTTTTGAATAAGACGAAGTAAGGCTTCAATTTTAAAGTGAAGCAAGATTTCAATTTTCAATAAAGTGAAGCAAGGCTTCGATTTTCAGACGTGAAGCAAGGCTTCCATTTTTAATAAAGTGGAACAAGGTTTTGCTTTAAAGGCGAAGCAAGGCTTCGATTTTCAATAAGGCGAAGCAAGGCTTTGAAGATTTAGTGAAACAATTTCAAATTTGCAGAACGAGGCGGGGGTTCGAGCGGTGTACATACCTCGGGAAGCTCGAGTTGATCTGGTAATCGAGTAGCTTCACAAGATTAAAAAGCTTGCCTCGTAGCCCCTATGGCTTCGGAGGTCTTCGGCGCGCGCCCGAAGCCCCTTGCCTAAGTGTACTCCGAGGTGCGAGGGGTGGTGGAAGGCGAGAAAGGCCTTCGAGCTGCACTCGAAGCCCCTTGCCAAAGGTTGCATGGAGTCATGGGACTTTGAAGCTCCCCCATCAAGCGTACTTCGAGATACATGCAGTGGCAGAGAACTTAGCTTTTAGTAGTAAGTTCCCCACGAACAACGCTAACTATTGTCGCAAATGCGTTAGCTATAGCAGGTTTTTGTGTGTATATGGTGTATAGAGTGAACCTAAAGGGTTCTCATAGAGGGAGATAGAATTTATACTGGTTCAGGCCTCCCCTAAGGGATAATAGCCCTACGTCTAGTCTACAGTGGATTTGGCGTAGTTTTGCCTCTACTCAACCTAAATATTACAAGGGCATGGCCCTGCTTTCATAGGGGCAAAAAGGGAAAACATGCTAGACTACTGTACATGCAGCTTTATAGCTTTACAAACGTGGCAGATAGACGTCACTTCTAAAGCATACTAGGGGCGAGGGGACCCCGGTATGGCTTTACACTATAGTGAAGTTGGGATATTGTAACATCCCAGGAATTAAAACTAAAATAAAATAAGGGAAATGATTTTTCTGTGATAAAAATGAATTATTTAATTAGCGAAAAGGTTAAAAGAACCCAATTAAAGCAAAACAGGGAGGATTAATTCAACTTTGAGGCTAATAAATTTATGATGGAATCTAGAAGCCAAGAAATATTTTTAGGAATTTTTACAAAATTTTAGCAACAGTGCTTCAAGCTCTAAAGTAATATATGAATTTCTAGAATTAATTTAAATCGAAAATATATTTTAAATGTAAGTGGGCCGCAACCCCCAAACTGCCTCAAGCCCGGCCTAGTCCACCACCTAAGCCACCGAAATGTGGGACCCGCGTGTCGTCGCCGTCCTCCTTCTCTCTCTCCCGCCCGCACCCTGCCGTCCCCGCCCGTCAGGCTCTAGCACCGTGCCTCGACCGCTGACCTCTTGGGCCCATCTCTCGGCGCTGCTGCGTTGTGCTCGGCCAATCATAGGTGGGACCCACCTGTTACAAGCTTCGGTTTCGATGGAAGGGGATCCCACCTTCCATTCCCAGGGACCCATTTCCCCATTTCCGCCGCCGGCCGCCCTTATCCACCGATTTGATCTCGGGTTCGGACTCCCTGATCTCCGGCGATCACATTCCCCCCCTTAGCCACATGTTTTCATCTCTTTTGGCAAGTGCCCGCGCGTATGGAAGCTCGCTAGAGGGAATTAGGACACCCCCCTTGGGTATCCCTCTTTTGGCCTACCATACACGCCGCCGACGACCCTATTTAAACCCTGCGACCCCACCGCACTCCGCCCACACCAGTTTAGCCCTAGCCACACTCTCCCGATGCCTTGCGATGCCGAAACCCTCCCTCCCTCTGTATCGACTCTGGCCGATGATCGCCGATGCCACAGGCCCCGCCGCCCTCGCCGCCAACCTCTTCGGGAGTGCCATCACGCACCCGTCCTCGGCCTCACCTCCATTGAATTGGATCGCCGCTGGAGCACCACGCCGTCGTTGGACCCGAAGCTCCCTCATTTCCAATGCTCGCCGCCGGCCTCGTCCTCTCGCTGTCGACCCCATTTCCGGTACCATCATGACCCTCGAGCAATGCTCGACTCATTTTTGCGTTTGGGTTGACCCTAGGCCATCGCCGCCGCCGCTACGCTCACCGCCGGCACCGGAGAAGAAGGCATCGCCGGTACTGTAGCGCATGTCGTGCCGGATTTAGTCCCGACCGCACGATCGCGCTTGGATGGCAGGGATTAAATCTCTCGTGGGATTTAATCCTGACCGTCCATCTGCGCTGAAATAGTATCGGGCAGTATGGGCCGTTGGATGCCACTTACTCCCCGCCAGCCCACACGCACAGTCAAGGGTTCACGATGAACCTGGTTCACCGTGGACTAGAGACTGTTTTTCAGTTTAAATAAAATCCACAAAAATAGTTTAAACTTTAAAAATTCATATATTGCTCAATTTAACTCCAAATTTACCATTCAAATTTTGTTAAATCTGTCTTTTTATTCTCCACACAATTATTCCATATAAATAGTATGTTTATTTTGCACATCTTATTCTTATTAAATAATAAAGTAAAAAACCCCTTTAGGATAAATACATATTTCAATATATAAAATTCAGAAAACCCATAAAAATTAATCCTAAATAATTAGGAAATAATTTCAGGATATTTAAGGATTTATTCCCTTTGTTTATAACCAATAAAACTTATATGCTTATATTGGTGATGTTTGGATTGTTTATTGAATGTCGTATTTATTTTCCGTATCAAGAAGACTACGACGCCGTCGAGGATTCGGAGTTTTACCCCGACGTTCCACCTTCACCATTCGGGGATCAAGGCAAGTCACAAACCCCAAGTTGATCATATTTGAGCCCAGTTTTTCATAATTACCGCTATAATACATAGGAATTAAATATTGCATTAGTTTAATCACAAGCCCTAAATTATATTTATTAGATCCCCGTCCTTGTGTGTACACCGAAACCATGCTTATTCAGCCTAAACTCCTTGTCACTTTTAAATATTATATTAGTTAGTGTCCAATGTATCGACACAACTGCCATAGGATAAAAGAACGAGTCGTAGATAGTCGGATTCTACTATATGATTTCCCCGTTATTCTCTGTTGGGGGAAAAATACATCATCTTCAGAATATTGCTATAACAGGACAAAGACAGGTGATTGAATCAAAGGTTTCCAGCACTTAACTCCGACACTGCATTGGATCAAGTTCGAAGTATGGAGGCAAACTCTAGTTCGGAGTATATCTTAAAACTTGGACTCTTCCGAGAGCTTCCTAGCCAGCTAGGATGCAAGACTTATCTTTTTTCTCATTAGATTAGTTTTTTACCATTTTAGCCCTATTAAAGGTACCGAATAGTTTCCACTATGTCGGTTGTAACAGAGGGATAAAAGGGTCTTTTCCTTAATGTTTAGGCCTATAAATACCCCTCGTTTTATCCTGTAATGAGGACCGGATACAAGTTATTCAATACACATCTTCGAACTGTTTTGAGTTATTATCCATTCGGAGGCTCAAAATAGTTTACTTCGCAGACACTTCGTTTGTTAGTTTCTAACTTCCAGAAACCTGTTAGCGTAATCTTTTACGCCAACAGTTGGCGCCGTCCGTGGGGAACCTAGTCCAAAAAACTTTGTTCTCTACCAAGTTCTCAAGCCATGCCTCCTAAGCGGAGCGCAGGTGGTAGTCCTACTCAGAGGTCCACTCGGGCCTCCGGAGCAAGATCTTCAAACACAGTTGAGGTCGGAGGACCTTCGACGTTTCCTCCACCTCAGACCCCCGAAGGGATTCCCCTTCCTCGAGCATACGGAGACCCTCCCCCAACTCCATCTATACTTCGGCCAGCCAGAGTCCCTCTTCCACCTCAAGTTCCACTTCGAACTGATGCGTATAGTTCTCAAGACCCAGAAGGTCCTTCCGGAGGAGATGAAGATGGTCTTGGTGATATGGCCGCTCAAATGGCCAGTCTCCAAGCTGAAGTAGCAAGGTGGCGACAAGAAGCCACAGATAGGCTTCATTCTCAGGCCACCCCAGTCATCCCTGAAGTGCCCGAAGACGACGAACTTCCTTATCCCGAAGCCCCGGAGAATGCTTCCTTCGACACCGAATCTCCACTGCATCCTGAGTTGCAGAAAGTGCGCTTCGACCCTACGTTCAAAACTTCGAAGCTTTGTAAATATTCCGAAGATGAAGATCCTGGAGAGTTCGCCCGCTCTTATGCATTAGCAATTGAAGCCAGCGGGGGAGTGCGAGACACTATGGACAAATGTTTTCCCCTAGCTCTCGAAGGAGTGGCATTACGGTGGTTCTGGTCTCTGAAGCCAGGATCAATCAGATAATGGGGGGAGTTGAGGAAGAAGTTCGTGAGCAACTTTCAGGGTACCTTCGTACCCCCAATGTCAACAGGAAGTCTTTTCTAGGTGAAGCAGCTCCTCGGACAGACTTTAAGACAGTATTTCAAGCGCTTCGCTCATACGAAGTCGCAAATTCAAGGGTTAACTACGTCTTCTATAGTTGACGCAGCTCGAGAGGGAGTTATTCATGCGGGCCTCCTTCATAAACTTCACAGGAAAAAGATATCTTCTGTTGCTCAGTTGATGTCTTATTTTGAGGAATATGCAAGGTCAGAAGAGGGGTGGCTTCGGAGAACTGCCGCAACTCCGTCAATCGTGCAAGAAGTCAAGCTAGAAGTCAAGACTTCAACACAGTCATAGGGGCCTAGCTTCGTAGCTCAGCACGACAGGCGTCGGGGGCAAAAGCATCCTCGTTCAGATGTTTTGAACATTGCACACCCGCAGAAATTTGCCCCAAGAGCTCCGCAGCCTTCAGGAAGCAAGACCAGCGGCTGGAGGCCGCCAGGGAAACCGGCTGGCAAAGCCCAAGCCTTTTTCTGCTATGTCCATGGTGAGAATCGAAGTCGCGCGACCAATGCATGCAAATCTATACTTGCTTTAAGAGGAGAGTACATGGAAAGAACTTCGGGTCGAGGCACTACTGACCGATTTCCGACCGAAGCGCGTCCGGAGCCTTTCCAGGCTGTGGCACGAATAGAGAACTTCGACCCAGCAAGACGGCCTCCGGTGGTCAATGTTATACCACCTCCGAAGCAGGAAGATGGACAAGATCGAGGGAAAAGAGTAGTCCTCCCCATCTCCAGAGGAGGGACCCTCGGAAGTATGTCGAAGAGGCAGAGAAGAGAATATGTTAGAGAAGTGGGCCATATTGGAACCTCTTCATCTACAGCTGCTATGCCTGAATGGTCCCATGTGCCAATATCCTTTTCTGCAGATGATGCAGCTGGTATAAAGTTTCCACATGCAGATCCACTGGTCATCACTGCCGACATAGCAGGGACCGAGGTCCGAAGAGTGCTAATCGATGGAGGGAGTTTGGCAGATATTATCTTTCTCCAAGCTTTTGATCAACTCTGCATCTCCAGAAAGCATCTTCTCCCAGCAGCCCATCCTTTGCAAGGCTTCGTAGGACCTCCTCTTGATGCCCTCGGCCAAATTGGCCTGGAAATTACTTTCGGAGAGGGGCTACTGGCCAGGACAGAGGAAGTGATTTTTGATGTTGTGCATGCCCCATATGCATACAATGTCATCTTCGGAGGGGGCATGCTGAATCAATTCGGAGCTGTGGCGCATCATAATTACATGTGTATGAAGATGCCCACACAGGCAGGAGTGCTCACTGTTTTCGGAGATCAGGCCACTGCGCGAAGAGCGGAGTATGGTCATGGCCCTCCTCTTGACCCGAGACAGGTGAACAACGTGCAAGATAACCCGGAGGTTTTCTCTACTTCTAGCGGATCTTCGAAGAAATCCTTCCCAAGCCCAAGCCCTGAAGGAGAGATTGCAACGAAGGTTATTGTCAAAGATGGCAAGGAATATTCATTTCACTTTGGCAAAGACTTACCTCCAGAAGTCGCTACTTCATTAGAGAAAGTAGTTGAGGAAAATTTAGATGTCTTTGCTTGGTCTGATGAAGACATCACTAGAGTCAGTCAGGATATTATTGAACACAGTTTACTTGTGAACCCGAACGCTCGGCCTGTTCGACAAGGACTCCGGAAGTTGTCTACAGAGAGAGCTATCCATGCCAAGGACGAAGTGGAAAAGCTGCTGAAGGCTGGGATTATCAGAGAAGTGGCTCATACGGAGTGGTTAGCCAACCCAATCTTCGTTAGGAAGAAATCTTCTGGGAAGTGGCGCATGTGTATTGATTTTACATCTCTGAATAAAGAATGCCCCCGCGACCCCTACCCCATGCCCCGAATTGATCAATTGGTTGACTCTACTGTCGGTTCGGAGTTATTAAGCTTCCTCGACGCGTAATCCGGCTATCATCAAATCTGGCTAAAGCACGAAGATGAAATCAAGACAAGCTTTGTAACTCCTTCAGGAGTCTTCTGTTATGTAAGAATGCCTTTTGGCTTAAGAAATGTCGGGGCTACTTTTTCGAGGTTAATTGCTAAGGCCCTAGGTCATCAATTAGGTCACAATGTAGAGGCCTATATGGATGATATTGTAATAAAGAGTGCTTTAAAGCACCAACATAGCCTAGACTTAGTAGAAACATTCAATAGCCTTCGGGCATGTGGGATCCGTCTTAACCCCGAAAAATGTATCTTCGGAGCGCAGGCTGGAAAATTGTTAGGGTATCTAGTTTCAAGCAGAGGGATCGAAGCTAGCCCCACTCAGATAACCGTGTTGCAAAGGATGGATCCCCAGAGAATTTAAAGCAAGTGCAAAAGCTGTCTGGTCGCCTTGCAACACTTAGCAGGTTTTTGGCAAGGTCTGCGGAGAGAAGTTTGCCCATTTTCAAAGCATTGAAGGGGTCCGAAGATTTTGCATGGACACCGGAGTGTCAAAAGAGCTTCGAAGATATTAAGAATTATCTCAGTAACCTCGCTACACTCATGGTGCCTGTTGCGGACGAAACCCTACTCCTTTACCTTGCAGCTACTAGCTCTGCTGGTAGTGCAGTCCTTGTCAGAGAGGTTGATTTCAACGGGAAGTTGGTTCAGAATCCAGTTTATTTTGTGTCTGAAGCATTGTTTGGAGCAAAAACAAGATATTCCGAGCTTGAGAAATTCACTTATGCTCTTATAATGGCTTCGAGGAAGTTAAGGCATAATTTCTTAGCACATAATGTAATTGTACCAACTTCATATCCTTTGTGGCAAGAACAACAATTAAGTCACAAGTGTTGGCGGAATTCGTGGCAGAATGGACTCCCCCTGCAGCACGGGCTCCGGAGAAGCCAAGTGAAGGGATTTGGACTATTTACTCCGATGGATCTTTCAAAGCATCTGGCGCAGGTGTCAGAGCAGTGATAATTTCACCTTCAGGACAAAAGGCAATGTACTCCGCAAGACTCAACTTTAAGTCTACTAATAATACGTCGGAGTATGAAGGAATTTTGTTGGGACTTCGAAAGGCACATGCTCTAGGGGCTACAAGAGTTGTTATTATGACAGATTCTCAGATTGTAGCAGGGCACATAGATAAGAGCTTTCATGTTCGACATCCACAACTTGCAAAATACTTGGAAGAAATCCGTAAGATTGAAGCAGCATTTAAAGGGATTTCCATTCGGAGTATACTAGAGCAGAAAATGCGCAAGCTGACATCTTAGCAAAAGTTGCAGCTGGAGCTATGGACATACCAGAAGAGGCTTTTTATGAAGAACTCAGTACACCTTCGGTGCCACAAATCCCTTCTACGGAAGTCCTTTGCACTCCAAGTACATATTAGCGAAGTTCAATTATGGAATTGTTGCAAGGAGAAGCAAGTATGTCTGAAGGGCCACAACTTTCGAGGTTGAAACTCAGAATTCGGAGTTATCATATAATCAACGGTATTTTATATAAGGCCGGAGTATGTTCCCCTTTGCTCTGATGTATATCTCAAGCCGAAGGTCAAGAAATTCTCCGGGAAATTCATGAAGGACTCTGCAGTAGCCATTTGGCCCCTCGAGCTTTATCAGGAAAGACACTTCGCCAGGGGCTTTATTAGCCTACAATAGTAGCCGATGCGGAGAGCTTAGTCCGCACTTGCCAAGGATGTCAGTGGATGGGACGAAGAAGTCATCGCCCACCAACAACTCTTCAAGTCATTGCTCCAATATGGCCCATGGCCAGATGGGGCATGGATGTTATTGGCCCCTTCCCAATAGCAAAAGGAAATTTGAAATTTGCAGTGGTAGCAATTGAGTACTTTTCCAAGTGGGTCGAAGCAGAGCCCCTAACATCTATCACTTCGAATAATGTACAGAAATTTTTCTGGAAAAATATCATATGCCGGTTCGGAGTGCCTAGGCTGTTGACAGTTGACAATGGAACACAATTCGATGCAGAACCCTTCAGGAAATTTTGTGAAGATCTAGGCATTCAATTATGTTTTGTTGCAGTAAGACATCCTCGGTCTAACGGAGCTGTTGAAAGAGCCAATGGTAATATCTTGTCAGGGCTGAATCGAAGAATAGTGGGATTGGCAAAAGGATTGTGGACCGAAGAGCTTCCGAAGATCCTATGGTCCATTCGGACAACTCACACAAGGTCTACCGGTTTCACTCCTTTCAGACTATTATTCGGAGGCGAAGCTATGACACCGACGGAGCTTAAAGGATGATCCCTTCGCAGCATCGAACCAGAAATAGAAGCATAAAGGCAAACTTCGCTTGATTTAACAGAAGAGACAAGCCTTCGAGCTGTCGCAAATTTGTCAAAGTATCAGCAGCAGACGAAGACTTGGTTCGACCCAAAGGTTAAGATTAATGAACTTAGGCTAGGTCATCTCATTTTGCGAAGTATTGTAGCGCCAGGGAAATTAGGAAATAAGTGGAAAGGTCCATACATAATTGTCCACTCAGGGCGCACTGGTTCTTTTAAGTTAGCTAATTTGGAAGGCGAAGAGTTAGCGCATACATTACATGCGGAGCACCTAAAGCGATATTTCGCATAGGGGCTCCTTGTAATCATTTGTAAATGCCTTCCGAATCAATAAAGCTTATGGTTCAGATAATGCCTACCCCCCAAATACTTCCCACTTCTAGTGGACGCACTGGAATAGCGAAGTTGACTGGGAGAGAAGTGTCATTAATTTGAATCATCTTTTTCGGACTTCGAACCACTGGTTCGAAGCTTCCGACGAGGTGGGAAAGTCACTGATAAAACGGATTCCAAGCCACCGGCTTGAAAGCATCCGTAAAAATAGTCGAAGGAGACCAAATAATGCGGATTCCAAGCTTTGGCTTGAAAGCATCTGTAAAAAGAGTCCAAGGAGACGACTGCGAATTCCAAACCACCAGTTTGATAGAATTCACAAAAAGAGCCGAAGGAGGCCAAAACAAAACAGAGTTTGGGCTGATAAGCTTCGAATATCTATGAAAAGAGTCCAAAGTGACCAATCGTTTTGGACACTAAAGTGTCTGGGAAGTTATCCGAAGTGATTTCTTTCAAAGCAAATGGTACTAAGTTACCAGTCTTCAGACTTCAAGTAGTCGAAGACACTTTATAAGATTTTAATCAGTCTTTAAATTGCTGAGGGGCTCCGAGCCTCAAAAATTGTACTCCTAAGTTTTTCTTTGCGCCTAACCATCTTTGAGTATAGTTCGAAGTTGCTTACGCCCAAAGAGGGGCTGGGAAGTAGGGAGACAATTTTAAAAATCAATATTTATTATCCAAACTAATTATAATTACATCATGAAAAATCGGTGTCTATACCGAGAAGGAATCGATGACCCCTTCGATCCCTAGAGCTATTGCTAAGGTTGGAACGACTAGTTCCAGAGCCGGGAGTTCTAACAACTTTACGTTTAACTCTTCTACCTCCTTTCGAAGCTCTAAAATATTTCTGTTCTTGTTGAAGCTCGGCCCAAGTTCGGAGTCATTCGGGGCTCCTCTCCCAGCTTCCAAGTTCTTCAGGTTTTTCCCTGAGCTTCAGCAATACCTTCATCTTCGCACCACGCAATGTCTTCACAAGATGAAGTTTCCAAGTTAACTTCTTTTTCTTCCTCTTTAATATAAGATAGTATATCTTTACATACATCGGGCGCAATTGCACCGGAGCTATCTCGAGGAACTAAAAATCAGGGTCGCTTGTGAAGTTTTAAGATATCGAAGGTAGCCCATAGCATGCGGAGTTCTTCGTTAATGTTTAACACTTCGATATCATCCATACGAGGTGAAACCTAAAAACACGATAAGCAAATTTTCATTCATAATGTATGAAAAACACGATTCTTAACATAGTTAGCATCCTAAAGCAAATCTAGACCTGTGGGTTTGGCGGAGGCTGGCTGCTCGAAGCTTGCGACCGAGCTTGCTTCTGGCGTTGCCCTTCATCAATCCAAGCCTTGATCGCAGTACGGCCTTCGGCTCTCCATGAAGCTTGGAAGGCTTGCCAAGCAGCGGCCACGTCTTCGGAAGGATTAAGAAGCCGACTTTCGTCGAAGGTAATGGGAGCCGCCTCTGCGTTCGAAGTTATTGATATTCCCAGATCTTCATAGTAGCGAAGTACGCCGATAGCAGCCACTTGTCCGGAGAGTTCTCCGTACCGAATGCCTGCCATCTTCATCATCTTCGCAGCTCCTTGGATCATTTTTAACCATCGCAGCAGAGAGACGTTGTCATTTGAAGGAAGTGTCCCAGTAGTACCGAAGTACTCTAGAACACCTAGGAGTTGGTTCATGACTTCCGCAGCTACCTTCTCCGATTTTAGCTTATCTTTAAGTAAAGCGTCCTTCGTCGAAGTCAACTCTTCCGCCCCAGCGGAGAGTCTAGCTGCCTCCGTAGCTAAAGAATTTTTCTGGTTAAGCAGGTGGCTAGCCTCTTCTGCAGCTTTGGCCTTTTCCTCCCGGAGCATGACAAGTTCAGCCCCACCGTAGTGTGCTCCGCCCACATCTTTTCTATTTTCGCCCGAAGCACAATTTGTTCTGCTTCGAGCTTTTTATTCGCAGTTTCCAAGCTTTGTCTGGCCCTTCGCTCCACTGAGACCATGCTGTCTAAGTGGGAAACTCAACCTTCGGAAATGTTAAGATTTCGCTGAAGAGTAATAATTTCTTCTCGAAGGCGAAGGTTTCCACGTTCGTTTGAGACATTCGCGGCTCGGGCCAAGACTATTTGCTGCAAAGTGGAAAAATCAAGGTGAGAAATTATTTGTAGGTAAGATTAATTTTGTTTTGCAGATACTTCGTACCTGGTACGCTGCACGCTCCATGGCGGCGTTGAGCTCCGAACCCTCTGCTTTGCTCAGGATGGCTACCAAGTCCGTCTCCGTGACTTCACGGCTAGCTTGATCCAAAGGCTCGAGCAAAGTCCGAAGTCCGGTTCTTCGCTCCAAGAAAGGAGCTAGAAGAGGGAGCATAGACAAGGCCTTTCGGTCGTCTTCGTTTGGCGAGGGGTCGGAGCGCTGGGCTTCATCCTCACGAACTTCGGCAGACTGGCCCTCCTCTGTAGATTGACCTCCGTCTGTTGATTCAGACGGAGTTAATCCTGAACTCGGAGCAGGGAGGGGGTTCATTTTGCCTTTACCCTTTCCAGGTCCCATTTGGGTAATCTCTGGAATTGGCTCCGAAGTTGATGAAGTCCCAAGAGTTTCATCTTCGGGACGAACCTCCTCCATATGAACGGGCCCTGTTGAGGCAAAGGTATTATACATTGTATAATTTTGCAGGAAAAAAGAAAAAATGGATTATGCAAAATTTACCTCCGAAGTCTTGTCGACGGGTGAGCATTGGGCTGCTTGGGGGGTCAAAAGCTACCCCAAAGTCGTCGTCGGAGTCAAAATTCACGGCTAAAACTTCGACTGTTAGACCCCCTTAAGGAGCTGCAGTCGTTGCTTTGTCCGGAATCGAAGTTGGTTCTGCAGCAACTTCGGTTCCACCTTCATTCATAGGGGCTTCGTCATGTGGTAAGTCTTCTTGATCAGACGAAGTCCCAACTTGCCCGAGGTTGCTTGGAAACTCCGGCACGCTTGCAATGTTGTTGGTGCTTGCATCTACTTGGACTCCATCTTTGTCAATTAGGTCGACGAGCATTCTACCTTCATCCTCCGAGGAATCAGAGACCGAATCTATTGGACTTGAAGGCACCGTAGTTCTTGGCTTTCGAGCTACCTTCTTTGATGGAGTCTTGGCAGAGGTCGAGGATCCAACTTCAGTTTTCCTTTTCATAGGCCCTTGCTCCGAAGGCACCCAATCCAAAAGAGGAGGGGGAACAACTTCGAGTAACCCCCATACTCGGTTGTTCCGTTCCCAAGTACCCACTAACTTTTTCCTCCATTCTTTCTTGGCCGGAGTCGAAATGCCCAGAATTTTCTCCGAAGCCCGCACAATTTGCTCCGAAGTAATAGGAGCTAGAGAGGCTGGAAGATAAGTTGGCATTAGTTATTTCTTCAAATAAGTGTGTATGAAACATGTTGTTTTCGAAGTTACCTGCAGGGCTTGAGCTCGAATAAATCTTTCTAAGGCTGCCCTCCGGATCTTCCTCGAAGGAGATAGGCCAGTTGGCCATCAGAGGGGGAATCCGAAGTCCAATTAACTCTTCTGCCAGATCCCGCATGCTCAGGCGATGGCTAATGCGTTGAAGAAGGCTAAGGCGAGCTTCGAGCTGGCCTGGATCCGGGTGGACAAGGGCTTCCCTTCGGAAGTTTGTCTTGAAGAGGTCCAGCTAGGCGACTCCCTGCCCCAACTTCGGCATAAAACCACCAGAGAATCCAATCCGTATACCATCTGGCATTGATGGCCTTGGCCGGAAATCGAAGAGCGTACTCATCCCGGAGCCGAAAGTTAATACTCCCGAAGGCCACCACCACCTTTTCCCCTCCGGGGCCTACGAAGGTCTTCGGTTGACAAGAGGCTCTGTGCAGTGCTGCGAAGATCTCGGCTCTTCCTAAGCAGCCTTCGGCCCACAACGCCCATTCGAAGATGGCAAGGCGTGCTATCGCATTCAGAGAAAGTTGGGGGAGAGTGTCATGGAATAATTCCAGTGCCTCAGCTAGGAAGTCGATAGCCGGAAGCCCTAATCCAGCTTCGAAAAAGGCTTCGAAGACAACCACTTCTCCGGGCCTTGGCGAAGGAATAGTTTCTTTTCCAGGTTTGCGAATCACAATCTCCGAACTAATCTTTCCTTCTATCGCTGCTGTGAGCGACTCCCTCTTGCAGGTTGAAGGTCCCAACTGGTAGGATTGGTCCGCATACTATTGAGCGAGTGTGGGCTGACTGTAACCCTTGAGTTAGAAGATGATGCATTACACATGTTTAATTTTCTGTACTAATAATCTGCCTACATTAAATGCTTTACAAATATGCTTTTCCGCAAAAGTTGTATGACCGAAAGTAGCGACCAGAGAGGGGGTGAATGGGTGCCTAAAAAATTCTTTCGAATCTATGGCCTGCTCCCAACACCCAACGCAACTCAAAAGACTAAGCAGTAAAACGTAATCAGATCACCGAAGCCCAAAAGTATCTAGCCTAGAAATGACCCGTGTCCTAAACAAAGAAACACCACTACAGTGCTAATAGGCAGAATAACACGGCAATTAAAACATGTGCAGATAAAGGTAGTCAGAAATAAACCATCACAGCAAAAACTTTGAGGGTACGTTAGAAAGAGATGAGAGATTACTGTTCAGAAATTGTTTCATGTTCGAAACTTGACGAAGCATGCTTCCAAGTTCGTGCGAAGCCCGATGTTGTCGGAGTCTGTTTGAAGTATGCAGTAATGAAGCTAGTTGATGGTGAGCAGGGGAGAGCTTCGAAGATGACAAAATGCGGCCAGTACAGAATAACGAAGTATGCAAACACCAAAGCCTACTCCGAGAACTACCAAAGCCTATCAGTTCGAAGCATTTACTTTGAAGACTAGACCTTAGAAAGAAAAGAATGCTTCGGCACCAACGAAGCACCTTCGAAGTACTAGTTTCGAAAGACTTCGTTTTCAAAGTCTACTACACGCTGAAAGATGTTTCGGCGAAGCCTGATTCCCCGGCCAGCATGAGACTCTGAAAAAGTCCGAAAGCAACCTGACGACTTCCACTGCACTACTTCGCTACCTCAGCACCTTCGTGCGAAGCCCCTTCGAGTAGATGTACTTCAAACGTTGGGAAACCTGAGGAGTACTTCACACAGATAACATGCTTTGAACAAAGAAGCCAGGTACAGAAAAAATTATGTCGAAGTCAAGGATTGAAACAAGACCAACCAAACCACGTGTACCTCGACCAAAGACTACGGTGAAAACAAATTTGTAAGCCTGGCTACAGAACCCTGTTAACCACGCACGACTTCAGACTTGGCACCGGGACAAGACCTCACAACCTAGCTGCTGCAGACTATGAGAAATACAGTCGTTCTCCAAGCACTTGAGTACAGCATGCCACTCTGCTGCACGAGATGACATGCACAGAAGGTACAGGAGCTAGGAACTAGTAGGCTTCCCTAGACTGCTGCAGGTTAAACCACAGAACTGCTTTTGCACAAAAACACGCATTAAAAAAGTAGCATGCATACAAGTCTATGGCTCAGCTATCCTGGCTACTAATAAACAATACAGCAGGAGATAAACATTTGATCTAGGGAAACAGAAAGCAGCCAAAAATAAATATCACGAGAGAATACAAAACAAGAACTGCAGTGGATATTTCCGAATAGATCAATTAATCAGGCACGCAAACCAAAATGACAATAAGACCAATCTGCCGCAAGACAACCAATAACTGAGAATAAAAGGAATAACACCTGATGTATAGATTTCTCTACCGGATGAAGAATCAGATCGTGGGGAAATCGACGAAGCACAAATCACTTCATCACCTGGCGGCGCACACACAGGAATAGGCAGAGAAAAACTAAAAAAGTGACCCACTCTTGATTAGTAAAGTGATTTCAGAAAAAAGGGTGACCTAACCCTAGGGATTGGGGCCCTTTTTATAGGCAGCCCAATAGCTAGGAATATTCCACCAGCCCCATAGGGTTTTTACAGACGCTTAAATAAAAGGAAAAGACCAAATTGCCCTTAGGATATTTTTACAGACTCGACTGACTGACTGTGGGCCTAAGGACAAAATGGTAAACTCCTATTTACAGATGACTTATCCGGAGGCGGAGCTTTCGTAGCGACTACGGCTTCGACTCTAAATAGTCCGATACGAGATCAGCGGCCATCAGTTTGGCGCCGAAACTGACAAAGCCTCCACCGACTTTGCACCAGGTACCCGGATTGGGCCTGCCCGATTCCGCAACTCTCTCAGCCCGGCAATCACTCACCGCAGTGTACCTGAGTCAATCCTAGTCAAAATCCCAGTGGGTCTTCTGCTGCTCCTAGCCCATGTACCCGGATTGGGCCAGCCCGACTTCGCAGCTCTCTCAGCACAACAGTCACTCGCTGCCCGTGTACCTGAGTCACACGAGGCCCAGACACAGTAGATCTCCTCTCTTCTTCTGTCCTCTCTGACTATCGTTGACAATGACTCATCACATCCGGAGCCATGAGTGCATTGTCAACACTTCACTTCTTCAGCTCTTCAGTACCTGTGAACACATGTGGAAACACACAAAACAAAGCACAAGAAAAACAAAGAAGAAGAAAAATAAAGTAAAATTTTAACCCTAATGACCAAAAGCCGAACAAAAGCAAGAAGCAGTCATTATTGTTAACCAAAGGTAAAAGCTCAAAACGAGGGCAATCTCAGAATCATCAACAAGGATAACAAAATAGTGAGGACAAACGGGACAAAAACTCCCCCTGAAACAAATCCCAGAGAAAGCCAAAACTCCCCCTTAAACTCTTCTCCCAAAATTTCTCCGCCTTGTTGACAAGTGGACTCATCAAGCACTCGAAAAGAGACACAGACCCCCCCTGAAAATATGCAATGAATGCAACTGGGGTGCAGGTGGAGTGAATAAAGCATGCTTCTCAGATATGATTGACTGCAATTACAACATCTAACAGATACAACAAAAGACATATTGTCTAAGATACATGGCATGATCAGTGCAACGGATGATATCTAAAGAAAGTCATTTGCACACATTTTCAATTTTTGCAAACAAAAGCATCACCACATTTTCCAGCTGACAAGCAAGGTAAAGCACGAGATGTAGAAGCTAACTGATATCTACCAAGATAAGCATTATCCAAAACAAAGTGCTTCAACAAACTTGTTATCATTTCAATTTTCAGGCTTTTTCTTTTTCCTTCTTTTTTTATTTTCGCCAGGGGTTATTTGCATGTCAAACCTTATGCTGACCGACCAAGTCAAGCCTAGGCCAGAACTGGACCATCAGAAGCTTAAGACATTGGTCTTGGCATACATTACACTATCCTAGTTCATACCAAAGTGCTATGGTAAGCAGTCCAGAACAATGAAATGCGACAAAGCAAACCCACCTGGATCTTTTCAACTCAAGCATAAAAAGGCATGAAATTTTCATTCGTTTTTGATTTTAATCATTTTTATAGCACATTTTCCATGTTAAAGCATAAAGATGTCCAAGTTACATATCAGCATCTATGTGAGGAACTAGCTACAAGGCATGTAATAGATAGCAAAAACACTCAGCCTACACATGCTAGTTACCAGAAGCAATGGTGATCATTTTTCAAGTTTAAAGCATAAAAGCCATGCATATGACAGATATCAGACATATCAAGTGAACTGAACCAAAGCATGATCATTGACAAGTATTCAAAAGCATGTACCAGCTAGAATCAGTAAAGCAGTT
This sequence comes from Zizania palustris, assembly GCA_019279435.1. NCBI lineage: Eukaryota > Viridiplantae > Streptophyta > Magnoliopsida > Poales > Poaceae > Zizania > Zizania palustris. The sequence goes on along the minus strand of JAAALK010000289.1, from coordinate 9,240,995 downwards.
CAATCATATAACAGAAGCAGCTCAAAAGTGTGATATGTGAATATGTATGATATGAATACACACAAAAAGACTCAAGAAAAGAGTAAAGAAGAAAGAGAACTGACTGAAAATATCCTAAAAAGGATACACAACACCCAAATCCCCTCGTAAATGCTCAAAAGTAGACTGATCCAGGGGTTTGGTGAAAATGTCAGCCAACTGATGATGGGTATCAACATGAACAAGGTCAATGACACCTTTCTCATATTGATCCCGCAGAAAGTGAAAGCGCACATCAATGTGTTTGGTTTTTGAATGGAGACAAGGATTTTTCCCTACACTAATAGCATTGGTGCTGTCGCAAAACAAAGGAACTCTGGTAGGAAAGAACAACCCAAAATCTCGTAATGTGGAAATCATCAAAACTAACTATGAGCAGCAGCTAGCAGCAGCTACATACTGAGCCTCAGTGGTTGAAAGAGCAACTCTAGATTGCTTTCGAGAAGACCAAGACACAAGAGACGAACCAAGAAACTGGCAAGTTCCGGAAGTCGACTTGCGATCCAACCGGCACCCACCAAAATCACCGTCCGAAAAGCCAGATAAATCAAAAGATGATGATGCTGAATAGTAAAGGCCGAGATCGGGCACATAAGTGAGATACCTGAAGATGCGCTTGACGGCATGCCGATGAGATGTGCGTGGTGAAGACTGGAAACGCGCGCAAAGTCCCACAACGAACTGTATGTCCGGTCTTGTCGCTGTCAAGTACAGCAGCAAACCGATCATGCCTCGAAACTCTCTCTCATTGACCTTGACGCCATTCTCGTCCTTGTCCAGGCCCCCAGATGTGCCCATTGGGGTCATCTGCGGCTTCAGCTCTCCACCAAAGTCAAATTTTTTCAACATGTCACGAGTGTACTTACCTTGGTGGATAAAAGTGTCGTCCTTGGTCTGCTTGATCTGGAGCCCTAAGAAGTACTTGAGCTCACCCATGAGGCTCATCTCAAACTCACTGTGCATCTGCTTAGAAAACTTGGACACAAGATCATTAGTAGTATCGCCAAAAATAATATCGTCCACATAAATCTGAGCGACTAAGAAATCTGAAGCATCTCTGAGCAAGAAAAGAGTTTTATCCACAGAACCCATCACAAAACCCTTCCCCAACAAAAATTGCTTTAACCGGTCATACCAAGCCCTGGTGGCTTGCTTTAACCCGTATAAAGCTTTCTGCAGCTTAAAAACATGTCGAGGAAACTTAGGGTTCTTAAAACCGGGGGGCTGCCTAACATAAACCTCCTCTTCTATGTACCCGTTCAGAAAAGCACTCTTGACATCCATTTGAAAAAGCTTAAAACCCTTCGAAGTGGCAAAAGCTAATAGAATGCGAATGGACTCAAAACGGGCAACAGGAGCGAAGGTTTCTTCAAAGTCAATACCTTCCTTCTGGCAAAAACCCTAGGCAACTAGTCGAGCTTTGTTGCGCACCACAACCCCATCTTCACCTTGTTTGTTCTTGAACACCCACTTGGTGCCTATGGGGTTGCATCTTGGTGGCGGCTCAACTAGTGTCCAAACCCGATTACGAACAAAATTCTCAAGCTCTTCTTGCATAGCGTTAATCCAATTAGAGTTAGAAAGAGAATGAGAAACGTCTCTAGGCTCAAAAGATGCAACAAAAGCAGATTCAACAAACACAGCAAGAGAGGTACCAGATGGACGCAAAGTTCTCTCAGTCAAATCACCAATGATGAGCTTTGAGGGGTGATCACGCTGAACTGCTCGGGATCCCTGGTGATATGAAGTCACCTCACCGGAGTCAGCAGCTGGCACTTCTGTCCCAGATGTCCGAGCTTTGGATCATGAGATAGGCTCGCATGCGAGTCTTCCAATAATTGTATCCATAAGCTTCCAAGGACGGGACCTTTCCAGGAGACGTCATGATCACTACTGGGGTTTATAACCGGTTAAGGTATGGAAAAACCCTAACCAGGCTCTAATACCACTTGTAGGACCGAAAGTAGCGACCAGAGAGGGGGTGAATGGGCGCCTAAAAAATTCTTTCGAATCTATGGCCTGCTCCCAACACCCAACGCACCTCAAAAGACTAAGCAGTAAAACGTAATCAGATCACCGATGCCCAAAAGTATCTAGCCTAGAAACGACCGGTGTCCTAAACAAAGAAACACCACTACAGTGCTAATAGGCAGAATAACACGACAATTAAAACATGTGCAGATCAAGGTACTCAGAAATAAACCATCACAACAAAAACTATGAGGGTACGTTAGAAAGAGATGAGAGATTACTGTTCAGAAATTGTCTCATGTTCGAAACTTGACGAAGCATGCTTCCAAGTTCGTGCGAAGCCTGATATTGTCAGAGTCTGTTTGAAGTATGCAGTAACGAAGCTAGTTGATGTTGAGCAGGGGAGAGCTTCGAAGATGACAAAATGCGGCCAGTACAGAATAACGAAGTATGCAAACACCAAAGCCTACTCCGATAACTACCAAAGCCTATCAGTTCGAAGCATTTACTTTGAAGACTAGACCTCAGAAAGAAAAGAATGCTTCAGCACCAACGAAGCACCTGCGAAGTACTAGCTTCGAAAGACTTCGTTTTCAAAGTCTACTACACGCTGAAAGATGGTTCGGCGAAGCCTGATTCCCCGGCCAGCTTGAGACTCTGAAAAAGTCCGAAAGCAACCTGACAACTTCCACTGCACTACTTCGCTACCTCAGCACCTTCGTGCGAAGCCCCTTCGTGTAGCTGTACTTCAAACGTTGGGAAACCTGAGGACTACTTCGCACAGATAACATGCTTTGAACAAAGAAGCCAGGTACAGAAAAAATTATGTCGAAGTCAAGGATTGAAACAAGACCAACCAAACCACGTGTACCTCGACCAAAGACTACGGTGAAAACAAATTTGTAAGCCTGGCTACAGAACCCTGTTAACCACGCACGGCTTCAGACTTGGCACCGGGACAAGACCTCACAACCTAGCTGCTGCAGACTATGAGAAATACAGTCGTTCTCCAAGCACTTGAGTACTGCATGCGACTCTGCTGCACGAGATGACATGCACAGAAGGTACAAGAGCTAGGAACTAGTAGGCTTCCCTAGACTGCTGCAGGTTAAACCACAGAACTGCTTTTGCACAAAAACACGCATTAAAAAACTAGCCTGCATACAGGTCTATGGCTCAACTATCCTGGCTACTAATAAACAATACAGCAGGAGATAAACATTTGATCTAGGGAAACCGAAAGCAACCAAAAATAAATATCACGAGAGAATACAAAACAAGAACTGCAGTGGATATTTCAGAATAGATCGATTAATCAGGCACGCAAACCAAAATGACAATAAGACCAATCTACCGCAAGACAACCAATAACTGAGAATAAAAGGAATAACACTTGATGTATATATTTCTCTACCGGTTGAAGAATCAGATCGTGGGGAAATCGACGAAGCACAGATAAATTCATCACCCGGCGGCGCACACACAGGAACAGGGAGAGATAAACTAAAAAAGTTAGCCACTCTTGATTAGTAATGTGATTTCAGAAAAAAGGGTGACCTAACCCTAGGGATTGGGGCCCTTTTTATAGGCAGCCCAATAGCTAGGAATATTCCACCAGCCCCATAGGGTTTTTTACAAACGCTTAAATAAAAGGAAAAGACCAAACTACCCTTAGGATATTTTTACAGACTCGACTAACTGACTGTGGGCCTAAGGACAAAATGGTAAACTCCTATTTACAGATGACTTATTCGGAGGCGGAGCTTTCGTAGCGACTACGGCTTCTTCTCTGAACAGTCCGATGCGAGATCAGCGGTCGTCAGTTTTGCGCCGAAACTGACAAAGCCTCCACCGACTTTGCACTAGGTACCCGTATTGGGCCGGCCCGATTCCGCAGCTCTCTCAGCCCGGCAATCACTCACCGCCCGTGTACCTGAGTCAATCCTGGTCAACAGACCAGTGGGTCTTCTGATGCTCCTTGCCCATGTACTCGGATAGGGCCAGCCCGACTTCACAGCTCTCTTAGCCCAACAATTACTCGCTGGCTGTGTACCTGAGTCACATGAGGCCCAGACACAGCAGATTTTCTGTCTTCTTCTGTCCTCTTTGACTATCGTGATAATGACTCATCACATCTGGAGCCATAAGGCCCACGCTATTCAGCATGGCTCCTCAAAAGTAAGCCACTACCTTCCTTGTTATTACTCTGCATTATACTTGCATTCGTTGGATTGCTGACTACGATTGTACTCACCCCCATTGACTTACACAACCAGAGGCCGTCTACTACGAGGATGAAGGTCTGGAGTAGCAACTGTAGCGCCCCGATTTATCGAAATCGGAACATTATTGAATTTCCATAGAAAAACAATAATACAAGAGGTTCATCATGGACAACGTACATACGACAGTATTAATGGTACGCAGACCATAATTATTACATAAGTGTTGAAATAAAAATAGCAACAAAAGTAAATAGCATGACGAACGTCTTCTTCAGGATCGTTTTCTTGACTGGGTCGCTACTCCAGACCGTCTTCATAGTAGGCATCCTCTGTGGAGTCCAACGGGTATGAGTACAAAAATTACTCAACAAGCCACCGCAAATGCAAATAATAATGCAAGATAATAAACAAGGAAGGGTAATGGCTAACAGTGCGGAAAAGTACATTTTTGGTTATTGCATTTAGTGTAGTCAAATTTTAATCATGCGAGAAAGTAAACATGAGCATCAACAACATCATATAACTCGAGGAGTACGTTTTACCTTCTCGCACAACAGTCCTTACATGTCAAATCATCATGCACATACATATTCAACGTAATCTAACTGTGGGATGTCACGCAACCCGCCCTTGACTGTGGGCTCGGCTTTTCGAAAAGATTTAAGACTCTGATCAGAGATGTACTACTGTACCCACAAGGCACGCACTCATCCCAAATGAGATGACCCATACCATGGGAACTCATGCCAAAACCTCAGCATGAAATGCTCCAAGCGATAACCACCCGCTCTAGGTTTCGCCGACGCGCCGGGCCGCATCCCGGCTAACGTCGCACCCCCTTTTGCGCCACATTGGTACAAGCCACCCACAGGTGCTGCTTGACCCATCTCCAAATGGTGGCCTCGGTTTGGAACACTCCATACCTTAGTTAGGACTTACCCATTAGACTTGTGGTTAGTACGGAAGTGTATTGCAACGGATCCCACAGACCGGTCCTTATAGTGCCCCGGGTGCTACCAACCAATGCCCTAGCTTGCACCCGGAACCCACCATGCATACACTCACAACCATAACTCACCACCGACAGAATTCCAAAGATAAGAAACCATGGGGATCATATAGTAGAACCATTTCGCTACAACTCATTTTTACCCTATAGCAATCGTGTCAATACATTGGAAACTAGCTAATAATACTAATCATATGGTGACAAGGAGGTTAGGCGAGATAGCATGACTTGGGTTGCACATCAAGGTCTGGGGATCCTAAATAAATATACTGTAAGTGTTCTATTTGACTAATGCATGTATATCCTATGTATTTTAGCGATAGTTTAATAAAACATGGGTTCAATATGCTCAAAAGATTGGTTTGGTGACTTGCCTTGTTCAGCGTAAGGCGAGGGAGGACATTGGGAAAGTACTCCGGCTCCTCGACGGCGTCGTAGTCTTCTCGATATAAATAAATTAAACGTGACATTCAATTAAACAATCCAAAAGTCACACATCAAGCACATATGTTTAATTTGGTTTTATCTTAAAGAAAGTCAAGTTGTTTAAGTTTCTGAAATCTATTATAAATATTTAAATTTAACTAAAATGGGATATTGTCCTCTTTATAAGGGGTCTTTAATTGTGAATAATCTCACTTTAAGTTTTATATTTAATTTGGAATAAATGGTTCAGAGAAAACTTAGTGGTCTCAGCATATTAACAGGAAATAATTAAATATAAGACTTACTGAAATTTAAATAATTAAATTTACATCTTTATCCTAATGGCATTTGAATACCTATTTAAATAAACATGAAAAAGCCTAAAGTAACATATTGTTTTTATTGAATTAATGTGTAGAGAATAAAATTATAAAATTTCTGGAATTGAAATGACAATTTTTAGAGTTCAAATGCGCCAGATATGAATTTTTGAAGTTTAAAATCATTTCTGGAAATTAAATTAAACCAAAAACAGGCGTCGGTCCACGGTGAGCCAAGTCCACCGTGCACCCGTGCACTGTGCGCGTGCGCCGGATCATGATCCACCGTTGGATCACGATCGAGCGGTCACATGCGAGGCAGGGGAGTTAAAATGACGTGGACGGCTGAGATTAAAACGTTGAACCGGCATGCGATGGACGGCGGAGATTGAACGAGGGTTTTAAATACCAACGAACCCACGAGATCGCACCGTACAGCTTCACTCAGATCCAACGGCGTGGATTAAACCGAACAGATGACTTAATCGCCGGCGTTGGATCTGGATCGCACGGTCGGGATTGAATCCGGCACGACGCGTGTCGGGGGAGCAAAGTACCCCTTCTTCCCTGACTCTGGCGACACGACGGTTAGCGATTCCAGTGAAGGCGAGGGCTATCTGGCATAGCTAGGGCTAAAAACATAAAGAGGGTACCGAGGGGAACAAGAGGGTACCCTTGCGGTGGTCCGGGGTCGACGGGGTGAGGCCGGCGACGAGCGGAGGTGGCGAAGGTGTTCGGCTTCTTGTCGGCGACGGCGATCCAGTGGGGTTCAGTGTCGACGGAGGGGCGGCTGATGTCGGGGTCGTCCTTGCGGTCACGATGGTGGCGAGGGCGTGGATGGAGGTGGTCCAAGACGACGACGAGCGGTGGCCGGAGGCGCAACAGTGGGAGTGCGCTAAAAGGCGAATCGCGGGTGCTCTGTTCGTTCTCGCGGCGAGTGGGCATGGGGGATCAAGTGCGAATGGCCAGGGGGGCTTAAATAGGCGTGCCAGCGAGGTTTAACGGGCGTCGCATGCAAGGAAAGCCGAGGAGGGGGATTTACTCGCCGGCGAGGGATCGGCCATGCACGCGCAGCGTTGATCCCGTGGCTTAAAGGCGTGGGTTAACGGGGGGAAACGGCCGGGAGAACGCGGGGGACCAATTAATGGTGTTGAATTAAAGTGGGAGGGGCCAGCGAGGCGGATCTGAGGCAGGGGTCATCGGCCGGTGGAATTTGGCGGCGGAGGCGGGAGGTAGACGACGGGTCTGACAGGCGGGGGCCACTGGCAAGCGGGCGTGAGCTCGCGAGCAAGAGAGCTGACGGGTGGGGCCGAGGCGTCGGCCGCGCGCGTGAGGGAGGCGACCGGCGCCGACAGGTGGGGTCGGGCTGTCAGCCAGAGGCGGGCGAGGGTGACGGGCTGGGCCGGCCGGGAGAGAGAAGGGAGGGCGGAGGCCCAATACTGTTTCAAATCATTTCTGAATAAAAATAATTCCAGGAAATAGATTAAAATCTCTGGGCTATTTCCAAGCTTGGTAAAAATTTGTAAAAATTCTCAAAAATATATTTTGGCCTTGGGAGTTTATACAAAAATTTTCAGCTCCTGGTTTGGTCATTAACTCTATGTTGTAGTTCAAAATGGTATAGAAGGGTATTTAAAGGTATTTTCAAAATAATAAAATCCAGGAAATTGAATTAATTAATATTTTTATTCCTTTGAAAATTTGGGGTGTTACAGCGACCCAGTCAGGGCACGAGACTAGAAGGAGGCGTTCATATAGGAGTTTTATTTTATTAGGTTCTCATTGATTTAACTCTTTTGTAATAATATGGTCTGTGAACCATGATTGATTGGTGTATTGTATTAGGTCGTGTGATGAACGTCTTGTTTTATTGATTTTCTATGGAATTTCAATAAAGACCATGTTTTATTAAATATGGGCGTTACAAGATGGTATGAGAGCCGACTTGACTGTAGGAAGCCAAACATACCCAACCCTAGGATTTATATTAACCGTATTTTTACAAACTACTTACTATCTCGTCATCCAAAATTTTTACCAAAAATTCTCACTTTTTGTAGATGCCGATTCACACCATGGGAGGTTTTCTTCGCGATGAGGGTGGCTTCATTCGCGAGCTCCGCATGCTCGTGTATTTTCTCGGGTTTGAGCATAAGCCTGCGGTCGACGGGATTTTTCCCGATGTGAACGAGGGGTACTACGAGGTCACCATCGTCATCCGCTCCTCCAACACACACCCAGCCTTCTACACTCACGGGGTCGGAGGACCTACTTTCGTGGTGGCAAGTCAGTGCGCCACACTTCAAGCCCATTCCAAGCTTTGGATGGTCTATGACGGACAACTCCATGGCACCGCCTACTGCTTCATGCCCATGCACACCCCAGGCAGTCATTGCAGTGTCTACGTCACCACCTACTCCCAGCGCAACTCTGTCATCGCCCGCACCACACGTCTACTCCAGGAGATGGATGATCTACACATGGACGCAGTACTCGACGCCAACAGCCAGCACGACACCATTGACTACTACCGCCACACATCGAAGAATCTAAACCGCGATATTGGAGAGCTTCGTCGCAAGGTCCAACAGGGGCGCCACTTGGCCGCTGAGGTAGCAAGGTTGCAGCATCAGAATGAGATTCAGCGCCAGGGCGTCGCCGACACCGCTCAGTTGCGTCGTCAGGTCAAGGAGCTGCAGAAGGATCTCGAGGAGGTCGCTCCCCTTCCACGGCGCAAGCGGAAGGCACTTAGGACCCCCTCAGCCAGGCCCAAGAGGATCTCACGCAGCGCATCTTCCATCGGGCCTTCCAGCTCCACTACACCTGCAACGACCGTCCCTGCCGAGTCGACGATCGAGCCCTCCCCCGAGCTATTTTAGACTCTAGTTTATGATTGATTGTTTTCATTTTTGTTATGCTTGTAGTGCCACTCATGTCGGATATAAGGCATGAGTGAAGATTAAATAAGAATAAGGATGTAAACATCTAAGTCTAAACTTTTATTTTGAGAAATAAAGTTAGCTATATTCCCCCTTAAAATGTATATCTCCTTTGGAAACCTCTCATCTTCAGGATTGCCAATGATCAAGGATCGGATGCCCCACACAACGGGAGCAACTCCAGGAACTTGCCCCAGTGGGGAGCCACCGGCCAGCGGTAGGCCCCAGTCGCCAATCATCCCACCTTGGCGGAGATGAGGGCGAATCAAAATCAACTGATTGCCACACTACTGACCCATATCCAACAGTAGTAGAACTAGATGCAAGAGCAGCAGGCCCAACTATTTCGTCTTCAGCAGCAGTAACCGGAACCTCCCCTCATACCAGCTACCCCGGCACCAGCACCAGCCTCCCAACTTTCAAAGTTCTTGCGTGTCCGGCCCCCAGTGTTTTCTAGCAGCACCACCACGATGGAGGCGTGTGACTGGTTAAGGACAATTAGCAAGAAGCTAGACCTTCTACCCTGCTCCGAGCAGGAGCGAGTGGAATTTGCCGCTCACCAGCTCCAAGGACCCATCGCGGAGTGGTGTGACAATGTCGCGCCCCGATTTAATAAATCAGGACTTTATTGAAATTCCATAGAAAATCGATAAATCAAGACGTTCATCATGCGACCACGTACAAATACGAGCAATCATTCACGGTTCGTAGACCACATTAGTACAAAAGTGAATAATGATGAAGAGAAACTAATAAAACAAAGGGTCCTAGATGAACGCCTTCTTCCAGTCTCGCCTTGACTGGGTCGCTACTCCAGACCTGCATCCTCCTCGTAGTAGATGGGCTCTGATGGTGTAAGTCAACGGGGTGAGTACAGATGTACTCAGCAAGCCACCGAATGCAAATATAATGCAAGGTAATAACAAGGGAGATATTGGCTAATTTTGCGGAAGAAGCATATTTGTAAAGCATTAAATGTGAGCAACTTATTAGTACTGAAATGTAAACATGTGTATGCATCATCATCCTCTAACTCGAGGGGTACAGTCAGCCCCACCTCGCTCAACAGTCCTTACATGCCATGAATAACTCAACCATTCAAACAATTGTAAACTAACTGCGAGTAGTCACACAACCCGCCCTTGACCGTGGGCTCGGCTTTTCGAAAAGATTAAATTACTCTGATCAGAGATGTACCACTGTACCCACAAGGCACGCACTCATCACCTACACCAAAGTGTAACGAGATGACCCATTTCACGGGAACTCGTGCCAAAACCTTCCATATAGTCCTCCCCGACTCAACAACACCCTCTTATAGGTTTCATATGGTGCCCCGACGCGTCGGTGCCTCACCATAACCCCCCTTGAGCGTCGTCGGTACAAGGCACCCGCAGGCTTGCCCCTTGCCCCCTCCACTATGGTGCATCGAGTCGGAGTATTCCATACTTCCAGTTAGGACTTACCCATTAGACTTGTGGTTGGTACGGAAGTGCTTTGCAACAGATCCCGCAGACCGGTCCTTATAGTTCCCCGGGTGCGACAAACCAATGCCCGAGCTTGCACCCGGAACCCACCATACTTATAACTTAGCCAACTCCAACAGAGTCCAGAGACGAGAATAACAGGGAAATTCATATACAGAATCCAGCTACCTACGACTCATTCTTTTTATCCCATAGCAGTTGTGCTGGTACATTGGGCACTAGCTAATAATTTTATAGTAGAGTGACAAGGAGTTAAGGCTCAATAAGCATGGCTTGGGTTTGCACACAAGGACGGGGATCTAATAAATATAAGTGTAAGGCTTGATTATTGGACTAATGCAGCATTAACCTATGAGTTATAGCGATAATTTATTAAAACATGGGCTCAAATAATGATCAACTGTTTCCACAGAGGTGGTCGATGACTTGCCTTGATCAGCAAATGGGGATGGAGGAACCTCGGGGTAGAACTCCGGCTCCTCGACGAACTCGTAGTCTTCTCGATACGGAAAAATAAACAGTACATTCAATAAACAGATAAAAATTCACCAAATAATAAACATACACATTTGTGGGTTTTATAGGGTTTTAATATTCTGAACTTTAGTGAAAAACAGTGAATTTACATTTTTAGGATTTTTCCTAATTTAATTTCTGAATTAATATTTTTAATCCTAAGGGGTTTTTATTCATTTATTTATTTAGAATATTTTGGGTAACAGTAACATACTGTTTTTATGGCATTAATGTGTAGAGAATAATATGCTGAATTTAACAAAATTTGAATGGTGAAATTTGGAGTTAAAATGAGCAAGTTATGAATTTTCAAAGTATAAACAATTTTCTGGAATTTTATTTAAACTGAAAAACAGTCTCTGGTCCACGGTGAGCTAGGCTCACAGTGGACCGCAGCACTGTGCGCGTGGACCGGCCGATCCAGAGCCGTTGGATCTGGATCTGGCGGTCAGATGCGAGGCGGGAGGTTTAAATGAGATTGAACGGCCAGGATTAAACGTAGCGAACGGGTACGCGTGGACGCACCAGATTGAGTCAACATTTTTAAATAACGATCGACGGCCAGGGTTAACCGATACCAGTTTGACCAGATCTGAGGGCTCAGATTAGATCCTCACAGGATCTAATCCGGACCGTTCGCTCGGGATCGTGCGGCTCGGATGAACTCCGGCACGGCACGTGATGACGAGGGTAGTTTACCCTACGTCTCCGGCGACGGTGGCCTCGGACGCGGTGGCGACAGCGGCGACGAGTGCCTAGGATCCTAGATAATGCCGAAAATGGAACAAGGGGAGGGTGGGGATCACGATGGTACCTCCGGTGGCGTCGAAGGGCGACGGATGGCGACCGGCGACGAGGGTAGACGGAGGGGATCTTCGGGAGCTCGACGACGACGATGATCCGGTGGCGCCTACGGCCAACGGAGTGGATGCCGAGGACGGGGGGTCGTCGACGGTCACTCTGGTGGTGGTGGCTAAGGCGGAGGAGGCCGGGGTCGACGGGGATGGCTCGCCGGAGTTGAAACAGAGGGGAAAACCGAAAGTGGAGGGGGAGCGCTCTGGATTGCTATGGTTCGGGCTTTGGCGGTGTGGACTGAGCGCGGTGAAGGCGATGGTATATATAGGGGCTCGCCGGTGTTCGGATGGCAAGGAATGCCGGGGAACCCGAAGGTTGGTTTCCATCTCCGGCGAGGTTTCCAAAAGCTTCGGATGCACTGCCATAAGCGTGAAAACGCGTCAGCCATAGATGGAAGGGAAGCGGTGGTGACCAGGGAAGGTGATCCGGGTGATTTCGGTGGCCGGTGGCGAGGAAACAGCAGGCGATCGCAGGGAGGAAGGAAGGGGGTGATCCCCTTCCATCGGAGACGACAGATCTGACAGGTGGCCCCCACCTGTCAGTGGGTGAACCAAATAGGAAGGGGGCCAACAGATGGGCCATGTTGGTCAGAGGGCGGAGGCGAGCGCCTGTGGCTGCCATGTGGGGTCGGGGCGAGTGCGGGCGGGAGAGAGAGGGGGAACGCGCTGACAGGTGGGTCCCACATGTCAGTGGCTGGCGGTTTGGACTGGGCTGGGCTCGGTTACTTTGGAGGTTGAGGCCCGTTAAGCATTTTAATACTTTTCTGATTTAAAATAAATCCAGTTATTCATATATTTGATTAAGGGTTGAATCACTGTTGATAAAAATTTGTAAAAATTCCTAAAATTATATCTTAGTCTCTAGTTCATCTCATAAAATTTTCAGGTCCAAATTTTGAATATTTCTCCCTGTTTGGCTTTATTAGGGCTCTTTTAGGATTTTATTTAATAATAAAATCCAGAAATGATTTAAATAATATTTTTCTTTTATTTTATTTGTTTTTATTTCTTGGGGTGTTAAAGACAACCTGCGTGAGACCCAGCCCGAGGGTCATATCATTTCATGGGCGGAGTTCACCGCCACGTTTCGCGCCGCCCATGTCCCGGATAGAGTCATAGCCTAGAAGCAGCAGGAGTTTCGGGATATGCAACAAGGAAGCAAGACCGTTATGGAGTTCCTGGATGAATTCAACCGTCTATCCCGGTATGCACCAAAAGAGGTACGCACGGACACAACCCATCAGTACAAGTTTCTCCGGGGGCTGAAGGATGAGCTCTCCCTTCAACTAGACTCCAGAGATTATGCCAACTTCCAAAAGTTGGTAAACAAGGCTATAATTCAAGTGACCGAGCAGAACAAGGTGGATCTGAAGAAGAAGAGGATGATTACCTTCCATCAGCACCAGGGGATGGTGTAGAGGCCCCACTTCACACCTCCCCCACCGGTGCCCCACTATCATCCACGCCCCGTCTATAGGCCAGCTCCGCCAGTCAACAACACGGGAGCCAGAAATCCTCGCCCTACTCCCGCCGCACCAGCTACCCCACCTGCCCCCGCCAAGAAAGCGGAGGTTCTGCGCAACAAGCACGACAAGCCGGTAATCTGCTTCAACTGCCATTAGGAGGGACACTATTCCCACCAGTGACCTCACCCCAAGCATCCTCAAGGGATTGCGGCGAATCCTACGGTTAGCGCCCGCGTCAATCATGTCTCCGCAGAAGAAGCCCATGCTACGCTAGAGATATTCATGTGTATGTTCTCCGTAAACTCAGTACCCATAGTTATCTTATTCGACACTGGAGCTACTCATTCATTTATCTCAGCAAGTTTTGTGAAAACATATAATCTGAGTTAGTGCGAGCTAGCAAGACTTGTACTGATAGCCACCCCCGGCAAACAGACCCTAGCCCACTCCTATAGTCCAAGGCATAATATTCTGGGTCGACCCCATTCTGAGAGAATGTAATGGTTTGGACCTGATCCTAGGGATGGATTGGTTTAACAAGCACCAAGGAATGATAGAGTGTGCAAGAAGGAAAGTGATCGTGACCAGCGAAGAAGGAACTATCTTCACATTCCAGATTCCAAGCCCAAAGCCCAGAAGACTTCACCTACATCAGATTATCTTAGAGGAAGTACTGGTAGCCTGTGAGTACCCGGATGTCATTCCGAGGATTTGCCAGGGATGCCACCCAAGAGGGACATCAAGTTCAGGATTGACCTAGTGCCCGAGACCACTCCCATCTCCAAGCGACCCAATTGGATGGCCGCAACTGAGCTAGTAGAGATGAAGCAGCAACAAGAAGACCTTGAGCAGAAAGGATACATAAGACCCAACACATCCCCGTGGGGAGCCCCCATTATCTTCGTCGAGAAGAAGGAAGATAAGGCTAAGCATATGTGTGTGGATTATCGAGCTTTGAATGAGGTGACCATCAAGAATAAGTACCCTCTACCCATGATCGATGATTTATTTGATCAACTAAAAGGAGCCACGGTATTCTCCAAGATCGACCTCCGATCTAGATATCATCAGCTGAGGATTCGAGAGGAAGACATACCTAAGACGTCATTCACTTCCCGCTATGGATTATATGAGTGCACCGTTATGTCCTTTGGATTAACCAACGCCCCAGCCTTCTTCATGAATATGATGAATAAAGTGTTAATGGAGTACTTGGATAAGTTTATTGTGGTATTCATAGATGATATCCTCATCTATTCCAAGAGCCGAGAAGAGCATGAGACCCACATCTGGTTGACCCTAGGAAAACTCAGGGAACATCAGTTATACGCCATGTACAGCAAGTGCAAGTATTGGACGGCAGAAGTAAAGTTCCTAGGGCACATTATCTCAGCGCAAGGCATCGTGGTAGACCGTGCCACCGTAGAAGCAGTTACGGATTGGCTGCCACCCATCAATGTATCTGAGATACAAAGTTTTCTGGGATTAGCAGGCTACTACCGTCAATTTATTGATAATTTCTCCAAGATAGTGAAGCCCATGACCAAGTTGCTGCAGAAAGGATAGAAGTTTGAATGGACTTCAGAATGCGAGGAAAGTTTTCGGACCCTCAAGTCACGATTAGTGTCAGCACCCATATTGACCCTACCGGATATAAGGAAAGACTTTCATGTCTACTGCGACGCATCTCATTAGGGGTTGGGTTGTGTTCTTATGCACGACGGAAAAGTTGTCTCACAAGCCTCCCGGCAATTGAGCAGCCACGAGCTGAACTACCCTAGCCATGACTTAGAATTGGCTGCAGTAGTGCACGCTCTAAAGATATGGAGGCACTACCTTGTTGAAAACCGTTGTGAAGTCTTCACGGACCACAAGAGTTTGAAGTATATCTTCACGTAGCCGGATCTAAACCTTAGGCAAAGGCGATGGCTAGAATTGATAAAAGACTATGACTTAGGCATTCATTACCATCCTGGCAAAGCAAACGTGGTGGCTGATGCTTTGAGTCGTAAAGGCTATTGTACTGCCATCATGGTTCAGGATCACGCACCTTTGCTGTATAAGGAGATGGAGAGGTTAAACCTCGAGATAACCACTAGAGCCTATTTGGCCACACTTGAGGCAAGACAGTCTTCATCGATCAAATCCATGAAGCTCAGTTAGAAGATCCGAATATAGTAGCGATCAAAAAGAACATGAGACAAGCCAAGGCCCCAGGGTTCTCAGAAAACGAGAACGGCACCGTATGGTTCAGAACCAGGATATGTGTGCCCGATAAATCGGAGTTAAGGACCCTTATTCTAAGAGAGGCCCATGACACTTTGTCCATTCATCCCGGAAGTACAAAGATTTACCAGGATTTGAAGGAGAGATATTGGTGGGTCAGTATGAAGAAGGAGATTGCTCAGTTCA
Source organism: Zizania palustris (assembly GCA_019279435.1). NCBI lineage: Eukaryota > Viridiplantae > Streptophyta > Magnoliopsida > Poales > Poaceae > Zizania > Zizania palustris. The sequence goes on along the minus strand of JAAALK010000289.1, from coordinate 9,225,331 downwards.
TAGCGGAATGTGACACCCGCCGACGAGTAAAGGCAGAACATCGGAGGCTAGCAGGATTATTACAATCCCTCAAGGTGCCTGAATGGAAATGGGAAGAGATCGGTATGGATTTCATCACCGGACTCCCAAAGACCAAAGCTGGATATGTCTCCATATGGGTAATCATTGATCAGCTTATGAAGGTAGCTCACTTCATTGCCGTCAAGACAACCTTCAATGGCCCTAAATATGCAGAGTTGTACATGGCCCGCATAGTGTGCCTCAAGGGAGTCAGTTCATGTCTTGGTTCTAGAAAAACCTCCAAGAGGAGATGGGGACGAGACTGAACTTCAGCACAGCGTACCACCCCCAGACTGATGGACAGAGCGAGATGGTAAGTCAGACATTGGAGGATGTGCTTAGGGCATGTGCCCTATATTTTGGAGGAACAAGGGACAAGAGTTTACCGTACGTCGAGTTCTCGTACAATAATAGCTATCAAGCCAGCCTACAGATGTCTCCGTTTGAAGCCTTATACGGACGCAAATGTAGAACACCCTTGTTATGGGGTTAGACCGATGAATCCCAAATTTTTGGTACGAACGTTCTTCGCGAAGCTAAATAGAAAGTAAGGATCATCCAAGATGGACTGAAGACAGCCCAATCCTGACAAAAGAGCTATGCTGATAATCGCCGCCGGGATCTAGCCTTTGAAGAAGGAGATCATGTTTACCTCTGAGTCACTCCCCTCTGTGGCACCCAGAGATTTAATATGAGAGGGAAGTTAGCACCTCGGTACGTTGGACCCTTCCAGATCATCCGACGTCAAGGCAAGGTCGCTTACTAGGTAGAACTGCCACCATCATTGGCTGGGGTACATGATGTATTTCACGTATCGTAGTTAAAGAAGTGTCTTTGAGGTCCGATAGAGCAGGTCGACCTTCAGCAACTGAATATCCAAGAGGATCTGACCTATGTTGAGAAACTCGCCAGGATCTTGGAAGTCAAGGAAAGAATAATGAGAAGCCGGGTCATTCGCTTTTGCAAGGTTGAGTGGAGCAATCATCCGGTTGAGGACGAGATTCTCTGTAAGGGGGATAGGATTGTAACATCCCAGGAATTAAAAATAAAATAAAATAAGGGAAATGATTTTTCTGAGATAAAAAGGAATTATTTAATTAGAGAAAAGGTTAAAAGAAACCAATTAAAGAAAAATAGGGAGAATTAATTCAAATTTGAGGCTGATAAATTTTTATGGAATCTACAAGCCAAGAAATATTTTTAGAAATTTTTACAAAATTTTAGCAATAGAGCTTCAAGATCTAAAGGAATATATGAATTTCTAGAATTAATTTAAATCCAAAATATATTTTAAATGTAAGTGGGCCACAACCCCAAACCGCCTCAAGCCCGGCCCAGTCCAACGCCTAAGCCACCGACATGTTGGACCCGCGTGTCGGCGCCGTCCTCCTCTCTCTCCCACCCGCACCCCGCCGGCCCCGCTTGTCAGCCTCTAGCGCCCCGCCTCGACCACTGACCTCTTGGGCCCGCCTGTCAGCGCTGTTGCGTTGCGCTCGGCCGATGACAGGTCGGACCCACCTGTCAGAAGCTTCGTCTATGATGGAAGGGGATCCCCTCTTCCATTCCCGGTGACCCATTTGATCCCGGATTCTGACTCCCCGATCTCCGGCGATCCCTTTCCCTACTTAGCCATGCGTTTTCATAGCTGTTGGTAAGTGCCCGCTCTTATGGAAGCTCGCCGGAGGGAATTATGAAACCCCCCCTCGGGTTTCCCTCTTTCCACCTACCATACATGCCGCCGACGACCCTATTTAAACCCCGTGACCCCGCCGCACTCCGCTCACACTAGTTTAGCCCTAGCCACACTCTCCTAACACCTTGTGAAGCCGAAACCCTCCCTCCCTCTGTTTCGACTCTAGCCTCCGATCGCCGACGCCACAAGCCCCCGCCGCCCTCGCCGCCGACCTCTCTGGGACCGCCATCACCGACCCATCATCGGCCTCACCTCTGTTGAGTCAGACTGCCACCGGAGCGCCACGCCTTCGTTGGACCCGAAGCTCCCTCGTCGCCACTGCTCGCCGCCGGCCTCGTCCTCTCACCGTCGACCCCATTTCTAGTACCGTAATGACCCTCAAGCTATGCTTGACTCATTTTTGCGTTCGGGTTAGACCCTAGGTCATCGCCGCTGCTGCTACGGTCGCCGCCGACGCCGGAGAAGTAGGCATCGCCGATATTGTAGCGCGTGTCATACTGGATTTAGTCCCGACCGCACGATCGCACTTGGATGGAAGGGATTAAATCCCTCGTGGGATTTAATCCTGACCGTCCATCTGCGCCAAAATGGTATCGGGCAGTATGGGCCGTTGGATGCCACTTACTCCCCGCCGGCCCACGCGCACAGTCAAGGGTAAACGGTTGTTGGCGTAAAAGATTACGCTAACAAGTTCTCTGGGATCAAGAACAGACAATCAGTGAGTTCGTGTGTAAGGACTATCTCAAGGCTCCGAATTGGTTAATAGCTTAAGTAGTCCGAATATGTGTATTTGAATAGATGGGTATTCCATCCCCATTACAGGGTGAGGGGGGTATTTATAGGCAAAAACATCTAAGGAAAAGACCTATTTACCCCTTGATTACAACCGACATAGTGAAAACTATTCGGTACCCTAAAAAGGGTTAAAATGGTAAAATCTACTAAAAGCAAGTAGATAAGCCAAACATCTTATCAATCCTGTCATTTGGCTCCAAAGCCTCATATCTTGCGGAGGGTTTCTTCGGATCGTAGATCGAAGCACCCTTCGGCTTAACGACTCCTCTACCTTCAAGTATGAGCCCATCAGCTCCAAAGCTGATAAGTCCTTTTGAACTGTTAATCTCTAAGTCCTGAAAGTGAAGCATTTTCCCCCAACAGTAGCCCCTCGATTACGCCTCTCCGAATTTGACCTGTATAGAAGGAAGGCAGTATACGCAAGGAACATTTTCATATTCTGAGACTTAGAGAATGTCGAACACCTTACAATCTTTCAGAGGGTCTTTGATCCAAGGCGTTCGGACCATGACTTCGAGTCCCCAACCGTCGTGTGAACGCTTCGTGGGAAAGAGAACCGTTATGAAGTCCAAAACGTCGTGAAGAGTTGTTTGATTAGAGCCGTTACGCTCAATAAAAGGTAACGGTCGAAATTTACGGCAGAATCACACCGTTCCGCTCCTTGGGCCCACCTGTCAGCGACGGAAGTCGAACCTGCTGTGTGAATGCAATCGAAGCACAGTAACTAGCGGATGGTTATAAAAAGTGGATTGGAATTTACCCAGAACTTTTTACCGTGCCTAGCATCAGCAACTCATTTCCTTCAACCTCCAACCCTCACAACTTCCCAAGCCACCAAGCCATGGTGAGGGCTAGCCACACCGTGCCGATGGTGGCGGGCACCCAGGCACAGAGGCAAGCGTGGGCAGCTTCAGCCGTAGCAGCAATGGTGGGAGCTCCGGGCGACGCCTCGCCCAAGAACCCCCAGGAGCTCCGCCCGCCATCCAAGAAGAAGATCCCCCAAAGTTTCCTCATTGGCCAATCTACAAGCACTACAGAATCCATTTAAGAGGCCGTGGAAGGGAAGCTGGAGACCGGAATGAGGACTCGAGTCCCTGGACCGGAATCAACTCCGCGGCCACGGAGCGGAGAGGTCGTGGTCTTCGAGGCCTTCTTCGAAGCAGGCCTGGGGATTCCTGCTATCGACTTCTTATCCGAGGTACTGGACATATTCCACATTACCTTGCCCCAGCTGTATCCCAATGCCATCGCCCGTCTGGCTGTCTTTGAATGGGCGGTTCGAGCCGAAGGGTGCAAGGGGCGATCGGAGGTCTTCACCGCCACCCACGAAGTCATCTGCCAGCCGAATCCGCAAGATGGCGCTGGGGACACCAAGGTGATAACAGCTTTCGGCGGTGTCAACTTCCAGCTGCGGAGGGAGCACGCCCAACATTTTCCAACGAAGTCCATCAACGATCGATGGTACACTAACTGGATCCTTCGGTGGTTCTACGCCGAAGTTGGAGAGGACTCCCCTCTCGCTGGACCCCTTCAGGAGATCTAGTTCCGAAAGGAGGTGCAGGTTACCCCGAACCCTAGCCTGCTCTCAACGCGACTAGGGCTACTGACTTCAGTGGCCAGCCGCATGAGCATGCACGATCTTGCCAAAGAGTTCATTGCTCTTCGGATTCCACCCCTCGGGGCAAACTGGCCGATAGTATTTCAACAAGCTTCGAAGGGTGAGCTTCGAACTCTAGGTAAGACTTCGACTCTCTTGCAATAATATGTTAGACAAAGAAAATAACATACTTATAATATGTTACCCTTTTTTCAGCAGCTCCACTAGCGTTAGCCCCGGAGCAGATAGCACGGGCCACCGAACGGGTCCTCAGATCCCCTACGGTGGCTGAAAGGCAGAAAAGGATGGAACTGGTGGGGAGCTGGGAGCGCTACAACAAGGTGTGGGGAGCCCTCAGGATGGTGCCTCCTCCTATACCGGATTTTAACCCGGCCGGAGCGGCCCCTCTGAAGAGGAAAGCCGTCGCCGAGCCCCCGAAGAAGGCCGGCAAGACCCCCACCAAGAAGAAGAAGGTGGTGAAGATCCCTCCTCAACTAACCCCTGCTTCGTCCACTTCATCCTTGGGCATTCGGAGCTCGTCTTCGGAGGATTCCGGGAGCAAGGGCTCTGATGCCCAATTGACGAAGCAATTCGAGAACTACCTCTTGGAGGGCGACGAAGACGCAGCAGGGGTCCCAACCAAAGCTTCTGCTCGAGAGGCTGTGGAGGTAGACACGACACATACTACCGTGCCTGCTATATTGAGCTCGGAGCCGAAGACCATCGCCCCAACTCACCCGTAGCTAGGGTGATCATGGCGGAGGTTGAGGCTCCAGCGGCACACACACCGGAGAGGACTTTGGGGGACGACCTAGACAAGATTCTCCAGATGTACGAAGTCCTGGAGGATCCGACGATTTTACCTCACGGTGCCTCCGACGGTACACTTCGAATCTTTTGCCTTGGTCGATTCCTGCAACAATTTTTACTCGTAAATGTTCACCAAATACCTTGATGTTGTAGGTATATCGAGGGGCGACAAAGCTCGGGCTGCACATGAAGCTCCAGCTTCTTCTAGGGTTGCGATTCCGATGGACGCCTCGGCTCCACTGGACACCCCGGCTACGGCGGCAGGGGCTGTTTCTGCCGACACGGCTCCGATGGCCGGGGCCATCCCTACCGACGCGGCTCCGGTAGCAAGGGCCGCCGCCGAAGCAGGAGCTACCTCCGCCGGAGTCGAGCCTCCTGCCTTCATGCCGGGGAGGGGCAAACGCATGTCAAGCCTCGGACTCCCTCCCGGTCCGACGATGACGCCCTCTTCCAACGAGCCCTCGGCAAGCAACTCAGAGGAAGAGGCAATGACAGATGATCGCCAAGCTCTGTCTTGGCTTCCTCTGCTGGCTCCTTTTCTGGAGCAACGGACGGGCCTGCGGGCGCTCCTGGAGCCTTTTGCGGAGAAAGGCCAGGAAGTTGCCAACTCCGACTTGGTCTCCGTTTTGAGCGAAGCCAGGGCCCCAGAGCTCAACATGGCCCTCGAAAGGGCTTCCCTTTAGGTATAAGAAGTACCGCGAATATTTTCAATTAGTAAATGCAAATACTTGGTACTTATTTGTTCCTCTTGCGGTAATTTGCTCTTTCTAGAGCGGCAGCGACTTCCAATGAAGTCGAAACTAACTGACTTAAGCGGAAGGTTACCACCCTCCAAGCCGCGCTCAAGGGCTCCGAAGAGAGAGCACTTCGGTTGGAGGATGAGGTCCTCGAAGAATGGAGGGCTGGGGCCGAAGCCGACGAAGCCCTCCGACTCGCAAGTAATAACGAGTAGCTAAGATTCGTGGGGTATGCATGTAATAACAAAGCCCAAGAAGCTGAAGCTGAGTGCTTGGTGCTCCGAGCGGAGGTCGAGAAGCTCCGGCAGACAGCGGCCACTTCGAGCACCCAATTGGTAGAGCTCCAAGGCTCTCTTAAGCAAGCGATGGTCCAGAAAAGCTCCTTGCTGTCCCAGATGGCCGAAGTGTCTGCTTCTGCTGCGGGGCTGCAAGCGGTAGAGAAGAAAAATGATAATGTAGCAGAACGTACCTTGGATGCCCTTCAAGATACCTTGGAATATTTTGGCACTCTTTGCCCTTCGTCTTCGTTTGCGGCCAGTGAGCCCCTCGATCGGAAGCTGAAGAGGATTCAAGTGGCGACGTTGTTTATGATGGGCTCCAGCATCTGGTATGGAGAGATCAGCAAACAATGCGTTGGAATTGGAGTCCTCCGTCACCTCGAAGCCCTTCGGATTACTATTGCTCCGGTCAGGGGTTCGACACCTGGAAGCTTCTCCTCCGAGGCCTTATTGCATCCTTCGCCAGACGTAGCCTCGGCTTGGGAAGTTTTCCGGTCAACCTGGAAGATAGACCACAAGGCAGCGGCTAAAGCTTGGATCGACGAGGCCCATCGGTAGAAGCAAGCACAGACAAGGCCGCCGCAGCCTGCCTCGCCGGCTCCAACACCTCCTGCCCCGCCAACCGACCCGCAGGTTTAGCTTATAGGGCGCTTGATCATGTATAAATAAAAGTCTTGTAAAGCCCCTTTCATTAATAAAAAGTTATAAACAAAGAATTTGTTTGGGTGTTTTATTATTTTAGGTTCTGTCATGTCCTTCGGAGCCTGACTTCGAATTACTGGAACTAAACGAAGGGCTCCGTCGGCAGTGGTCAATCCTTGAGAGCTTAAGGCCTTACCGCCGCTCCCGCTTCTTTGTTCCTTGTGGAGACAAAGGAGAGGTAACCCTCGAAGTTTTCCAAGAAGTCTTAACTTACATCAAGGAAGAGGAAAAGGAGAAGGCATCTTCATCCTCCGAACATATAGATTGGTGTGACTCGGAGTATTAGGCCGAAGACCCTGTGGAGGCTAACTCCGAAAGACTTCTGACTTGGGCCGAGCTTCAAGAGGAGCAGAAGAAACTGCGAGCCTCGAAGAAGAAGAGAAGCACTCGAACAAGAAGGACAATCTCGGTGGCTTCGAGCTCCGAATGACAAAGTAGCCGCAGAGGCAGCTCTAGAGGCCGACAGGGTCTCCGGTTTTTCTTAGGGTTGGACCAAAATTTCTCTTAATGTAAAAGTATGATGAATTAATATTTTTTACCCTCCTACCCCTCCTTATCGGTGGGGGACCTTACGCATTGAGAAAAAGGTCCGTCGGTCACAATGACGTGCACAACAATCCGATGGATCTCACAATACTTAATAACCATATTTTACCTTTTCGTAGGGTTCTTCGAACATAAGTTCGTATTATGATTTTTTAAGTTTCGGAGCTGAATCTATATTTGCAGGCTCTTATACTAGTCACTTAGGACTTTAAAAGTGTCTCATTGGTCGGAGCCTTGAAACCTTATTGTTTGGTCACCTTCGACTCTTTTACAGATGCTTCGAACCCGTAGACCGGAAATCTGTTTATCTTTAAAGTCCTTTGACTCTTCTACGTATCCTAACAAGCTGGAGCGTGGAATCCGTAGGCTGGCCACCTTTGGCTCTTTTACAGATACTTCGAACTTGTAGGCCGGAAATCTGTTCTTTTAAAGTCCTTAGACTCTTCTACAGATCCTAACAAGCCGGAGCCTAGAATCCGTAGGCTGGCCACCTTCGGCTCTTTTACATATACTTCGAACCCATAGGCCGGAAATCTGTTCTTTTAAAGTCCTTAGACTCTTCTACAGATCCTAACAAGACAGAGCCTAGAATCCGTAGGCTGGCCACCTTCGGCTCTTTTACAGATACTTTGAACCCGTAGGCCGAAAATCTGTTATTTTAAAGTCCTTAGACTCTTCTACAGATCCTAACAAGCTAGAGCCTGAAATCCGTAGGCTGGCAGCAAAGCCTTTGAACCCATGGTTCGGAGGTTGTTGCCCGGGTCCTTAGAAAGATGCTTGACTCCGCAAGCATCTCCGTCCTCCTGATGCGTCCACCAGGAGTAAGGGATATTCGAAGAGAAAACAAGATTCGACCCTCCACTTTATTTAGAAAAGGAAATTTTACAAGTGATTACAAGGAGCCCCTAAGCGTAGTAACGCTTAAGGTGCTCCGCATGCCATGCATGCTTCAATTCTTCCCCTTCTAAATTAGCTAATTTAAACGATCCGGGGCGCCCTTAGCGTAGGATAATATATGGTCCTTTCCATTTATTTCCTAGCTTTCCCAGGGCTATTACACTTCACAAGACTAAATGACCTGGTCTAAGCTCGTTCAACTTTATCTTCGGGTCATACCATGTTTTTGTTTGGCCTTGGTACTTCGTCAGATTGGTGATAGCTCGAAGCCTTGTTTCTTCTAACAAGTCCAGCGAAGTATTCCTGTCATCTTCATCTCCGGGTTGCACTGCACTAAGGGATCCACCCCTGAGCTCTGTAGGAGTCATGGCCTCATCTCCGAATAGTACTCTAAATGGGGTAAAGCCTATGGAGCTGGCTTGAGTGGTTTGAATGGACCACAAGATCTTGGGAAGCTCTTCGACCCACAACCCAAGGCCAACCCGACAATCCTTCGATTCAAGCCGGAGAGAATGTTCCCGTTGGCTCGCTCGACAGCTCCGTTGGACTGTGGATGGCGCACTGCTGCGAAGCATAACTGAATGCCAAGTTCTCCACAATTCTTTGAATGTGTCAGCTTCGAACTGGGTTCCATTATCCACAGTTAGCTCCCTTGACACTCCGAACCTGCATATAATATTTTGCCAGAAAAAGTTTTGCACATTCCTTTAAGTGATAGCAGTCAATGGTTCTGCTTCGACCCACATTGAAAAATACTCGATTGCTACCACTACAAACTTCAAGCTGCCTTTGGCCATTAGAAAAGGGCCTATGAGGTCCATTCCCCACCGAGCCATTGGCCACACCGGGGCAATAACTTGAAGTGGTACTGGCGTACGGTGGCTTCGTCTTCCCATCCATTGGCATCCTTGGCAGGTTCGGACCAACTCCTCTACATCTCCTACAATTGTCGGCCAGTAGAGCCCCGACCGAAGTGTTTTGCCTACTACAGCACGAGGGGCTAAGTGGCTTCCACATAAACCTTCGTGAATGCCCGAAGTATGTCTTGGCCTTCGGGTTGGGAGATGCACCAGAGTAGAGGAGAACACACTCCGGCTTTGTACAACAGTCCATTGACAAGATTATAATTTCTAGCCCTTGCTTGTAACCTTCGGAAATCCATACCTTCTGAATAGTCTGCGCTATCTTGCAAGATATCCATTATCGGAACCCGCCAATCTGCAGCTGGAATGCAAAGGACTTCCGCGGAGGGTAATTGATTGACTGTAGGCTTGACTAGTTCTTCATAAAAAGCACCCTCCAGTAGGTCCAATGCTCTGGTTGCAGCGTTTGCTAGAATGTCTGCAAGTTGATTATCTGCTCGAGGGATACTTCGAACAGAAAATCCTTTGAATGCTGCTTCAGTCTTGCTGATTTCCTCCAGGTACTTCGCTAGATGTGGATTCTTTGCTTGAAAGCTTTTATCGACATGCCCTACGACGACTTGGGAGTCTGTTTTAATTATTATCCTTGCTGCTCCAAGTGCCTTTGCCTTTCGGAGGCCTAGCAGGACCCCTTCGTATTCTGCGATGTTATTGGTGGTCTTAAAGTTGAGCCTTGCAGAATACATGGCCTTTTGCCCTGACGGTGATATAATGACCGCTTCTGCTCCGGCACCAGATGCCTCATAAGCTCCATTAGAGAATACTGTCCATAAATCTTTGGAGGGCTCCTCCGGAGCCCAAACTGCAGATGGAGTCCACTCTACTACGAAGTCATCTATGATTTGGGATTTGATAGCTGTTCTTGCCATGAAGGAAATTCCGAAGGGGGCTAGCTCGACAGCCCATTTTACGATACTACCCGTAGAATCTTTGTTTCAGAGCATATCAACAAGAGGATACGAGGTAGGAACGATTAGGTTATGCGCAAGAAAGTAATGCCTTAGCTTCCTTGAGGTCATTACCAGGGCATAGGCAAATTTCTCGAGCTCGGAGTATCTTATCTTAGCTCTGGACAAAGCTTCTAAAACAAATAAATTAGGTTCTGCACCAGCTTTCCCTTAAGCTCAACTTCCCTGACCAGTACTGCACTTACTGCGGAGCCTGTTGCTGCAAGATAAAGGATGAGTGTTTCCTCCGGGAGTGGCACAGTAAGCGTTGACAGGCTTCTGAGGTATGCTTTGATATCATCGAAGCTCTTCTGGCACTCCGGTGTCCAAATGAAGCTTTCGGACCCCTTTAAGGCTTTGAAGATTGGGAGGCTTCGTTCTACTGACCTGGCCAGGAATCTGCTAAGAGTTGCAAGCCTTCCTGCTAGCTTCTGGACTTGCTTCAAATTTTTCGGTGGAGCCATTCTTTCCAGTGCACTTATCTGCGTTGGGCTAGCTTCGATTCCCCTGCTCGAAACTAAGTACCCTAGCAGTTTTCCTGCTTGCGCCCTGAATATACATTTTTCAGGGTTGAGCCGTACTCCACATGCTCGGAGGCTCTCAAATGTTTCAGCTAAGTCAAGATTATGCTGGTGCTTTTGAGCACTTTTTTATTACAATGTCATCCATATAGGCTTTGACATTCCAGCCTATTTGGTGACCTAGAGCTTTAGCTATTAAACGTGAAAATGTGGCTCCAGCATTCCACAAGACAAAAGGCATTCTTACATAACAAAATACCCTGGAAGGAGTTATGAAACTTGTCTTGGCTTCGTCTTCATGCTTTAGCCAGACTTGATGATATCCGGAGTAAGCATCGAGGAAGCTTAGCAATTCGGCGCCAGCTGTGGAATCCACTAGATGGTCTATTCGGGGCATAGGGTAGGGGTCTCGTGGGCATGCTTTATTTAATGAAGTAAAGTCGATACACATGCGCCACTTTCCCGAGTCCTTCTTCCTTACAAAAACGGGGTTTGCCAACCACTCGGTATGGGCTACCTTCCAGATGATGCCAGCCTTTAACAATTTTTCTACTTCGATCTTGGCAAGGCATGCCCTTTCCGCAGACAGTTTACGGAGCCCCTGGCGCATGGGCTTGGCCTTCGGGTTGATGAGCAAGCTATGCTTGATGATACTCCGATCAACCCCGGTGATGTCTTGGTCAGTCCAGGCAAAGACGTCCAAGTTTTGCTTGACGACTTCTTCCAACGAGGCATCTATCTCTGGGGATAGCCCCTTGCCAAATTGTATTGGGTATTCTTTGCCATCCTTTGAAATTATCTTCGTCACGACATCACCTTCTGGGCTTGGTTTAAGGGACAGCCCCTTCGAAGAGTTCGAAGCCTCCAGAACTTCTTCTGCGCGCTCTGTCACACTGTGCACTTGCCGGGGGTCCAACGGCTGGCCGTGACCATACTCCATCCTTCGGGCTATAGCTTGGTCTCCTGAAACAGTAAGAACTCCACCTTGCGTGGGCATTTTGAGACAGAGATAGTTGTGATGCGCTATAGCTCCGAATTGGTTCAGCATCCCTCGCCCAAAGATTGCGTTGTAAGCATAGGGGGCGTCGACGACGTCGAAGATCACCTCCTCCACCCTGGCCAAAGGCCCCTCTCCAAAAGCAACCTCTAGGCCTATTTGGCCGAGGGCATCGAGAGGCGGACCTATGAAGCCTTGAAGTGGCCGGGCCACTGGAAGTAGATGCTTCCGAGGTATGCACATTTGATCGAAGGCCTAGACAAAAAGTATGTCTGCCGAGCTCCCGCCGTCCACCAGGATCCTTCGGACTTCCACCCCTGCTATATCTGCGGAAATGACCAAGGGATCAGCATGGGGGAACTTCATCCCCGCGGCATCACTAGCAGTAAAAGAAATGGGCACATGAGACCATTCTGGCATTCCTTCCGTGGAACTCGAGGTCCCAATGTGCCCTACTTCGCCGACGTATTCACGCTGCTACCTCTTGGACATGTTACAGAGGGTCCCCCCTCTGGAGATCGGCAGGACTACTCGCTTGCTACGGTCTTGGGGGTCTTCCTTCTTTGGTGGTGGCATAATGTTGGCCACCGGCAGTCGCATGGGGGCTTCGGGGACACCGGCTCGGGCCACGATTTGTACAGGCTCCGACCATGCCGCTGGAGGGGTTCAATCCGAAGTACCCCGCCCGGTACTTCGTCATAGGTATTCACCCCGAAGGGTTAACACCGACTTGCAGTCCTTTGTGTCATGGCTTCTATTGTCGCCATGCACGCAGCAGAAAACACTCTAGCGCCTGCCAGGTACTCTTTCTTGAGGCTTCGGCACTCCAACCCTGAAGCCTTGCGCCTGCTAATAATTGGCAGGTGCCTTCGGAATGGAGGGTGCGATGCTTAACACCTCCGAACGGAAATGCTTCTTTCCTTGCCCGTGATCGCTGAAGCGATTGTCTTGAGGGGGTTGCAGAGAAGCTGAGGCTTCGGGCTCCGTCTTCACTTCTTGGAGGGCAGGTGCGGGTGCTACGGCCCATCGAAGGCAGCCCTCCTCTGCCTTGGCATACTGTTCGAAGTATGCCATCAGTTGTGCCACAGATGTCACAGGCTTCCGCTGGAGCTTTCTGAGGAGATTGGGGTTTAGCACCCCTTCGCGGGTGGCGTCGACTACCGAAGAGGTAGACAGTCCCTTGATCTGTGACTTGGTGTGGGCGAAGCGCGTGAAGTATTCTCGAAGTGTTTCTCCCGCTCGCTGCTTCAACTGGAACAAGCTCCCTGTCGACATTGGAGCCACGAAGGTACCCTAGAAGTTTCTTACGAACTTCCTCTTCAACTACTCCCACGATCTGCTTGATCCTGGCTTCAAGGACCAGAACCATCGGAGCGCCACTCCTTCGAGAGCGAGGGGGAAACACTTTGCCATAGTGTTGCGCACCCCTCCGCTTACTTCTATCGCCAGGGCGTATGAGCGAGCGAATTCTCTGGGGTCTGACCCACCGGAGTACTTGTGCAACTTCGAGGCCTTGAACCTGGGATCGAAAGGCACCCTTTGCAAGTCTGAATGTAGCGGAGACTCATCGTCGAAAGATGCGTTCTCAGCCTCCTCCGGGACTTGAACAGCTTGGGGAAGATTGCGAGCACCACTGTCTTGGGGCCCTTCTGGAGTCTCGGTGGAGGCTTGGGAGCGGAGGCAATCAACAGCCTCTTGCCTCCATCTAGCATCTTCCTCCTAAAGCCGGGCTATCTGAGTAGCTTCGGCCTCAGGAAGGTCTTCGTCTTCCTCGGAGGGTAGCTCCGGGTCTTGGGAACTGACATAATCAGTTTGGAGCACCGTAGGAGGAGCCCGAGGGCCTCTGGGAACTCGACGCCCAGCGGCACCCTCGGGAACTGTTGGAACAGCCGAGGGTCCGGCTCCGTTGGTCCGAGGGGACCTTCGGAGAGGACCCGAGGCTTGGCTTCGCTTGGGAGGCATAGCTAGTAACGGAGAGGTCCGAAGACAGAGGACTTCGATTGGTTTGGGAAGGCGAGGGAAGGCCTTCGAACCGCACTAGGAAGCCCCTTACCGAAGGGTCCACAGAATCTTGAGACTTCGAGGCTCCCTCCGTAAGTGCTCTTCGAAGTGCAGTCACCAGTAGAGAACTAGCTTCTAGAACTAGGTTCCCCACGGATGGCGCCAACTGTTGGCGTAAAAGATTACGCTAACAGGTTCTCTGAGATCAAGAATAGACAAATAGTGAGTTCGTGTGTAAGGACTATCTCAAGCCTCCAAATTGGTTAATAGCTTAAGTAGTCCGAATATGTGTATTTGAATAGCTGGGTATTCCATCCCCATTATAGGGTAAGGAGGGGGGTATTTATAGGCAAAAACGTCTAAGGAAAGGACCTATTTACCCCTTGATTACAACCGACATAGTGGAAACTATTCGGTACCTTGAATAGGGTTAAAATGGTAAAATCTACTCAAAGCAAGTAGATAAGCCAAACATCTTATCAATTCTATCGTTTGGCTCTGAAGCCTCATATCTTGTTGAGGGTTTCTTTGGATCGTAGATCGAAGCACCCTTCGGCTTAACGACTCCTCCACCTTCGAGTATGAGCCCATCAACTCCGAAGCTGATAGGTCCTTTTGAACTGTTAATCTCTAAGTCCTGAAAGTGAAGCATTTTCCCCCAACAACGGTGAACCTGGTTCACCGTGGACTAGAGACTGTTTTTCAGTTTAAAAAATCCAGAAAAATAGTTTAAACTTTAAAAATTCATATCTTGCTCAATTTAACTCCAAATTTGACAATTCAAATTTTGTTAAATCTGTCTTTTTATTCTCCACACAATTATGCCATAAAAACAGTATGTTTATTTTGTACATCTTATTCTTATTAAATAATAAAGTAAAAAACCCTTTAGGATAAATACATATTTCAATATATAAAATGTTTCAATATGTTATGAGTATGGTGGTTTCCGGTTGCAAGCTAGCGCATTGGTTGGTCGCACCTAGGGCCCTATAAGGACCGGTCTGTGGGATCTGTTGCAAAGCACTTCTGTACTAACCATAAGTCTAATGGGTAAGTCCTAACTGGAGGTATGGATCGTACCAACTTGAAGTTCCATAGTGGAGGGGGCAAGGGGCAACCAGCGGGTGACTTGTACCGACGAGGCTCAAGGGGGGTACGGTGTTGGCTCGACGCGTTGGGGCACCGTATGAAACCTATAAGAGGGTGTTATCGAATTGGTGCGTTCCATGCTAAAGGTTTTGGCATGAGTTCCCATGGTATGGGTCACCTCGTACACTTTGGTGTGCATGGATGAGTGCGTGCCTTGTGGGTACAATAGTACACCTCTAATTAGAGTATAGTCTTTTGAAAAGATGTGCCCATGGTCAAGGGCTGGTTGGGAAATGTTCACCGTAGTTAGGTTACTTCTGTTTGAATGATTGTGTGATTCATGGCATGTAAGGAATGTTGAGCGAGGGTGGGCTGACTGTACCTCTCGAGTTAGAAGATGATGCATTACACATGTTTAATTTTCTATACTAATAATATGCCTACATTAAATGCTTTACAAATATTCTTTTCCGCAAAAGTAAGCCACTACCTTCCTTGTTATTACTCTGCATTATACATGCATTCAGTGGCTTGCTGAGTACGATTGTACTCACATCCATTGACTTACACCACTAGAGGTCGTCTACTACGAGGAGGATGAAGTTCTGGAGTAGCGACCCAGTCAAGGCACGAGACTGGAAGGAGGCATTCATCTAGGAGTTTTATTTTATTAGTTTCTCTTTGATTTAACTCTTTTGTAATAATATGGTCTACGAACCACGATTGATTGGTGTATTGTACGTGGTCGTGTAATGAACGTCTTGTTTTATTGATTTTCTATGAAATTTCAATAAAGACTAGGTTTTATTAAATATGGGCTTTACAGATATTTCTTTTGGTTCGAAGTATTTGCTGGAATCCTGTATGCGGAGGTAGTTGAGGAGTGCTCCGAAGGGCACTCCCAAGTGCACTCCAAAATGGGCTTCGAACTGACTCTCGGAGGAGGGCTTCGAAGGAACCCGGAGGTTTGGCTCCAAAAGGAACCAGAGGGATCTCAAAGGTTGGACTCCGAAGGGCTCCGGAGGGAGCCCAGAGGCCAAGTCTGGCCGCTGCTTGGAATTAACTTCGTCAGGAGGGACTTTGTTTCGTCTTCATCATTCAGCTATGTCAGGCTCCGGGCCTGAGGCCTTCGGATGCTGACATCATTTGGCCCCTGTTCAAGGGAAAACTTATTCCCCAACACATAGTAACATACTGATCTCAGTCAAAGTGATTTGGAACAGTGTATACTTATAAAACCATAGTAAACACACTATGTCTGAACTTTCAGCATAGACACGGAAACAAACCGGAAATAGTACCTTCACAAGAATGAGTACTTTTATGAAGTTTTAGCTCTAAACAAAAATTTCCAATATTCAGAGTTTTCAGTTTCAATATTTTTGAGGTGAAAAACAAATCATGAACCACTAAAA